>ML821766.1:0-23449 GCA_009831015.1 Picea engelmannii | reverse complement strand
CACAATCTTCTTCTTTCTTCATCATTTGGACATTCCTTACTTCTCCTATTCTTCTTTCTTCTTCGAGTAGATTTTTCAAGGAAATGGTTTCTTCTCTTAGTTTCTCAAAGTCTTCTAATTGTTTCTTCAAGCTTACAACTGCTTTTTCACAACTACCCAATTCACTTCTTAGTTTTATTTGCGTGTCTTTGAGCTTGCTATTTTCAATCTCAACATGCTTCAATTTGTTAAGATTCTCATCTTCTTGTTGAATAATTTTTTCTTCATGATTTTCTTCTTCTTCATTGGAATTTTATTCTTCAGTGTCATTTCTCTCAATCCTTGGATGTTGAAATTCAAATTCAACATGACCTACTCCTTCACAATTAAAGCAAAAGAACTAACCTCTATTTTCTTCTTTGAAATCTTAGATGTTTTAATTTGCTTCAACTTTTTCTTCTTATTATTCTTCTGTTTCTTCCCTTACATAAAGGTCTTGTAGCTTGTCCCAAATCTCTTTTGATGATGCACATGATCCCACCTTGGATTTCACTGAATCTATCAATCCATCCAGGATGGTATATATTGTCAATTTGTTGTTCATTTTTGCTTCCTTATGAGATACAGTCTTTGGTTTCTTCAAAGTATTGTATCCTGAAGCAACTGAGAACCAAACATCTTCCCCAAGAGATTTCAAGTAAGTTTTCATTCTATTATTCCAGTATTCAAAATTGCTTCCATCAAATGGTGGAATCCCATTTGGAAATTTGTCTTCCATTTCTTCTTAGGATCTTCCTTCCAGTGGTTAAATAGTACTGAAGGTAACCCGCTCTGATACCAATTGTTGATACTGAGAGGGGGGTGAATCAGTATCAAGTACAATTTAAAACATTTTTCAACTTAGACTTAAACCATTCAATTATATCCAATGAGAAATGAGCAATAGTATAAGAGTTACACCAATACACCACAATACACCATGCACAATATATGAGAAATAATCAATAGTTATTGTTCAAGGGAAGTAATGACTTCCAAAGGTAGCTACAGATTCCAAATGTAAAGGGAGGGATAAACCTCCAAGAGGAAGATGCAATCCTCCAATATCAATAGAGAGTTGAACTCTCCATCCTTGCCCCTTCTTTCCACCCAAGAATATATGAGAGATAATAAAACTTCACATTAAATTATCACCATCAACCAACCATCACATAGAACCTGATAATGCTTCATGAGACTTATTCAATTTCTACAATTATTCAATTATTGGAATACTTTGATTCTGTAGATAATATTATTTAATTTATTCTCTTAAACTTCTCCAAGTTTCACTCCTTGAATCCCCCCCAAAAAGAAGTTATAGAGAGAATGGTAGACCTTGTTCAATTCTGGTTTATTCAAGAGACCAAACTTGTACAGAATGCCCCGTGCTCAATATTTAACATCAGATTCTGAAACTCACACAAAAGAAACTACAGTCTGTACTATTTCCAATTAAATTTGTCCCACATAATTTGTATTCTCGATGAAGAATTTATGGCTATTTTACCTAAAACACATGTCTATTGACTAGCTTCAGGACTGGTCACAAACCTTATCTTCCATAGAGTGTATCTCCATAATTATAGTGAATCAAGAAATGAATTTTTTACCACAAGTACCTTGATATGTCTTCTCAATACCATAGAAATGTCACCATCTGAATCATTCTAGAAAAAAAATTTATAGCAAAAATGGTAAGATGACCTGAAAATAACATACCTTAGAACACATCACCAAAAGACTTCATCCTCCCTTAAAATCTGGCCTTCTTTACTTCTGATTTCCTCTGAAATTAGACTTGTGTATCAAATGAATGTATAATGATATTTATTTATACCATTTATGTCACTTTATTTTAACATTAGGGCCAACCTGACACTTTCTTATTTTGTAATTCTTTTCTTTAATTATCTTCAGGGCCTACATGTACTTCCTTCTTCAATTCACTTTGTCATCTTCAAAAATTCATTTATCCTCAACCATGAGGATCCACGTGACATACCACATGCCACCAGAAACAACATGATGTATACTATCCATCCATGGGTGTTGTATCTGCATGTGCATTTTCCTTCATGTCCAAATACCTTCATCAATCTTGTGGTCCAAAACCCATGACTAGGGTTGACATCAATGACAACAACCAATCTTCCAACATAGGGATTGTGGAATTTTTCTAGAGTAAATTTTAAAATGAGGAGGGTGGCTCTACTAATTGGATTTGGAAGGTTATTATGTGGTCTAAATTCTAGTTTTCACTGGTGAAACTTACTATTTGGAGTAGTTTGGTTATTAAGTGTAGCTTGTTGTTCTTTAGCTTTAAGGTTGGCTCATAATTTGCCAATGAGTGCTTTAATTCTAATTCAATTGTGGTTTTTGAGTCTGTGTTGTTTGGCTGCAAGTTGTATTCTATCATCTTGTTACTTAGAATTGGGGTTCCCTACCAATATGGTGGTGAGTAGTATGTATCTAGGGAGTTGAATAGTAGAGATGGAGGGAAATAAGGAGGGATGAGATGGAATTTAGGTTGAAGGTAGGAGGAGTGGAGTCAAGTGGTGTAGGCCATGATCTTGTAGGAGCCAAAGAGTGCACATGCATGAGTAAAACATGACCATAGCTCAAATGGAGGCTATGGAAACAAAAAAAAGATATCATAGAAGATTTGTAGGTCCAATTAAGGAGAAAATTGAGAGAAATGAGATCTTGGTTTGAGAGAAGAGGGGGTACACTTCTATGGAGCAGATATACGTAAAACTTATGAATTGGATATCAAGTATGGGTTTCTCCATAAGTCATGATACCAAATACTTAAAATTGGAGGAAATTCGTTGGCACAATAACTCTTTCATTGGCCATGTTGTGGAAAAGAAAGGAATCTAGCAATATATAATTATAGATAAATTGGACTTCATGGACTGAAAAATATGAAGCTTTGATTAAAACTATATATAGAATTGAAGTTGTCATTGAGGAGCCATGTGAGGAAGGGTAGACATCTATAGTAGAGGCACAAATAGCTAGAGCCAATGCAAAAGAAGGTAGAACCATTTTTCCATTCAACATCTATGTGGATTTTCCCCTGGATGAGGTGTTAGTGTGTCACCCCCCATGATGACCAACACCACCACATCACCTCGTGGCTCGGGATCTCACCAACCAATGAAATGTATTTTATATGGTGGAGTCTCATCCCACATGTGAGCGAATGACAAGATCTTTTCCCAACGAAGATGCATTAAACCTGCATTCAACCACATTGCAAGCTCAATTATGGTTGCGCAAGGGAAACCAGGAGCCAAGACCAGGGAAATTTTAACATTCATTCCATCGACCTCCCATTTGGATGAGCCTACCTACACCAGCAATCTGTTGAAGGGAAACGTTAGTTATCAGATACATAGTATCTAGTTGTTGCACGCAACACACATTAGGATCGTGTACGAGGCAAGAGATGGGGCATGAGACAAGATTCATGTCAACAACCTGAAGGAAATTGAAGGAAAGGCTTGGCATGTATTTCAGTAAATGTGCGTTGCAATTCTTTTTGTGATCTCCTAGACCCTCGCACAGTCTCCCTAGTCTCTTTAGGCGCACATCCACCCTAGTCACTTTATTTTCTTCATCTCCCCATACCCTATGGCTAGAGGTGGTTCAGGTAGAAGGGGTCATCATCACAGGAAATGGATTTTTATTCCTCTCGCTCAATAGGAAGCCATGGTTGTTGTTGAGGACTTTTAATCCCTCACTCCTCTCGAGACCAGGGTAGAGTTGGAGCTTGTCGAGGCGGACATCAGACTGGACAGAGATTTAACGAATAATGAGGAGGTAGATGTTGAATTCATCGGCTAGATTCCAGACACTGAAACCTCACATTCCATGGAAACTAAGTATTATTGAACCATTGATATTTATTAGCATATGAAGACCCTACTGGGGAAGGTAATGATCAAGCGAAGCACAACCTACAATGAGATCTTGTTTTAGATGGAATACCTATAATTGCATGTCAAAGTTGTCGACCAGAAAATTTCCCTCCCGGATGAGCACACGATGGGTTTGGACCTCAACGAGCCCAAGGACAACCAACAACAAGTTCCTAAGGCAATTGTGCCTCCTCCTCCTGTCTAATTTTGAATGATTACTCTTTCAGTTTTTTTTTTTCATAATCCATGCTAGGATAGACAAGAAAGAAACTCAACTCCAAACTTGGCAGCAATGGCCTCTACATTTTTGTAACTTTGTAATTAATGATTGGTTATGTTATGGAAACTGTTAGCACAAATTCTTTCCAGTTGGCGTTTTCTTCCAGTTTCGGACCCCTGGTGTAAATTCATAGAAGTGGGATTTGAAAACTGGTTGAGTGTGTTTTATTCAAAGGCCGCAGCCATAAGCATCGAGCGAAGCCCACAGAAGAAGCCCATTTCGGGCTTAAAAGAAAGCGAGCGAGCACTTTGTCTTTCAACGGCGAGGATCCATAAATGGGGCAGATCAATGAGCATTGAGTAAGTTTGGGTCACAGAGTTGCACGTGGTCAAGCGCCTGAGCTCATCTCCTATGGCCAAACTCATGAAACGATCAAGCCATTTCGGTATTTCGGCTACCAAGACTTCAACATACAAGGGTCTCTCCTCCTTGCATCATGTATCCCCGGTGCGCGAAATCCTGAAAGAGCCAGGACCGTCGATCAAGAAATGATCTAGGTCGTCCATCCAATGGGACATGTGGTGCATGATCAAGCCATTTCGGCTATTGGGACTTCGAGAGAATAGAGGGTCTCCTCCTTCCACTGTGTTTCAGAATCCCGAAGCCTGAAACGTCGAAAGGATCTAGGCCAGAGGTGGTCCCACATTCATTCAAGTGTTGATCTGGGTCATCCATCCAATGGGACACGTGGTGCATGATCAAGCCATTTCGGCATTTTGGCTACTGGGACTTCGAGAGAACAGAGGGTCTCCTCCTTCCACTGCAATTCAGAATCCCAAAGCCCAAAACGCCAAAAGGGTCCAGGCCAGAGGTGGTCCCACATTCATTCAAGTGTTGATCTAGGTCATTCATCCAATGGGGCGTGTGGCACACGATCAATCCATTTCGGATACCGGGACTTTGAGAGAACAAAGGGTCTCATCCTTTCGCTGCATTTCAAATCCCCAAAGCCCGAAAATGCGCAAAGCACTTTTGAAGATAGGCACAGGGTCACAGCCCGTGGTCACCTGGGGGTGATAAAAAGAACTGTGCAAAGGGCTAAAGCGCCAGGTTTAGCTGCAGAAGGGATCACTGCGTTCTCTAGAGACCAGTTTAGCTCGACCTCGATCTTGTTCCTTGCTAAAAATAAATGAAGGTGGATGGAGGTAGTTGAAACCTTGTCTCACTCATTAAATGCAAAGCATGGAGGTTCCAACAGGAAGTATGCCCGAGATGGTCATGTATGCTGGTTTTCCCCAAAGAAGCCATGTCGAGTTCTCGTCTGACCAGAGGAGTCTTCACACTCTATTTTAGCCTTTAATGTTTCAGCTACCCCCCCTGCAAATGCCATGCAAAGTTAAGTTGATGTTTGACAAAGGAGTTCAGGCTAGATTTGACTGAAGAGATGCCATGCCCTAGAAGTTCTAAGACGCCTCTGTTGGGTGGATGTTTAGGAGTATATTTACTCAGTTTTTGTATTTTGGTAAGGGTCGATGGTTGAGCTAGGCTCCCGATTGTAAAGTTTTGATGAAGCATTGGTTGCTCTGGTTATGTATTGGCATTTGAGACTTCTTGTTTAATGAAAGTCAACTTCTTTCCATCTCTCTGTAAACTCTGTATTAAGACACTCGGAATTGGAGGATCTAGTCTAGGGTTGTGAGGTTGTAGGATGATGTATGGTTGATCACTACAACATTTACACCAGTTTTAGTAAGTTTCCTAGGTTACCTTTCCCTCTCACATTGAATAGCTTGGAATTGGAGGATTCAATCAAGTTGTTACAACAGTATTGCGATGCTCGGAATTGGAAGATCCAGTTGAGCCATCACTGTGTTGTTGTAGCTGTGTCATTTCGACATATTTCAGTGTCTTGTTTTTCTTTCTCCGAGCTGTTGGAAGGTCGGATGCCCATAGTAGTCTCATTCATATTCTCACCAAGTCTTCCATATGCTCACATTAAATTCAATTTACTAATGGAAGTTAGATCAAGACCTCACTTGTTCATGCATGGCCCGGTCTGGTTTTCTGAGTTAAATCGATATTCTCCTGAGTTTACCTCCATTTGACCACCCCCCATTAAATTATTCATGACATTAAACTAATGTGCGTTGGGCTCTGCTCCTGCTGCAATCCGGGAGTGACTTCTGACGCTAACATTTCTGGCGTCGTTGTCGGGGATACATGATTGAATATTTTCCCTGGGATTGAACAACAAAGCTTACTGGTTTTGAAGGTGCATCAGAACCTAGTACATCGAAGATTGCTACTGTGCACTTCACTATTTCAGTTGTGGCTACTTTTAGCACACCTGAAAGCTCACCCAAAGGAGCTTTCTCGAGAAGGTTTCAACAGTTGCTTTCTCATCTTGAGAAGTTTCCTGGGAAGACACAACGTTAGGATCTGGCCTTTGATGGTGAACAAAGACCAGACACATTCGAAGCTGTGCATATTTCACCTGGCGACTCCATGATTCGAGGATCAATTGGCGACTCCACTGGTTCGATATGGAGAAAATCCTTGCTCGGAGGTTTACTCCTTTTAATTTTTCTAGTATTCCCAGTTTTCCTAATGATGTCCCTTCTCTGAATGAATGGGGCGATTATTTGCCCATATTTAGAGAGTGTAAGGAGGACAACCCTACTCGGCATCTCTGTGAGTTTCATGAACTCATGCATCAGTGGGAGATACATCATGAGAATGTATTATTGAAAATGTTCATATTCTCGTTAGCAGGGGATGCTCATAAATGGTATCATTCTTTACCCCCTGCTAGCATTTCTTCACTCGTAGAATTTCATGCAGCTTTCACCACCTATTGTCAGAAGCTTTATCCCTTTGAGTTAATTTTTCATAATTGTTGTGAGGGATACAACAACTATATACAAGATAGAGCTACTTCTTACGTAGGCTGTGAGGATGATCTTGATGACTTGGATCAGAAATCAGTCCTTTCTCATCCCCATTTGTCTGCATCAGAGGAAGGTTATGAGAGTGATGAAGACCCTGAGGAGGAGGAAGATGCTTTGGGTGAAGTTAGGGAACTGATAAAATATCTCTATTCCCAACTGGATAGGTGGGAAGTTGAACGATGTGCAGAGGATTTTCCAATCCTTGAGGCAAATGTTCTTGGCAGCTCTTTTGAAGAGGATATTGAAGATTTCATAGCCGTAGAGACATTAGTTTATGCCCCTGAGGAGCCTGTTGTCTCAGATTTAAAGGAAGAAACCATTGTGGAAGAGGATTGTTCTCTTTTTCTTCATGAGATTTCCCATGATGTATTTACATTTGGGATTGAAAAGGAGGATCTAGAGATCGTTCCTCTTTTGCAAGATGGAGAAGTTTGGTGCTCACCCAGCTTTAACGACTATTCAGTTGAGGAGCAGCAGAGCCCCACATTAGAGATTGATGACCTGGGTAACAGGCAGCTCGTGTATGATAGCTATGAATGAAGTTCTGAGCTGGACACCCAGAACTTCCAAGAGCAGACTACAGAGCCTTCTCCTCTATTCACAAATGAAAGACATTGCGAGGAAATCATCCCCCCTGAGCAGCAAATTGAAAAGCAGAGCTTTCCCACAGCTCCTATCTATGATGATTATAACTCTAACCCTTGGGAGAGCCAAGAAGAGGAACCAAGAGAACCAGAGGAGCAGTCGAAGATGCAGTTTACAGACTGCGCAGAGCCAGTCAGCGAGTAGCCACCACCTGATATCAGTCAACCTACGTCAGTTGTCCACCCACCTGTGCTTAGTAGAGATATTCAGCCATGCGTGAACAACTGTGTAGCAAAGGAGGCTTCTTGTCACCAATTTTCTGGAGTTTTCCACTGGTCCTATGAGCCTGTGAAGGAATACATGGAGCTGTATTTCCTTCACAATTTGGAGCCGCCCTATTTCATCTCAACTTCAGTCTGTAAGGAGGAGCTGAAGAGCGTAACCATTCTGCTATCATGGTTACACCATCTGTTGGTGATCATCGACAGAAGGAAGGAGCTTCTATTCAAGAAGTTGCTTGAATGGCTATGGTGGAAGTTTGCTTTCACCTAGCCCCATGTAAAGGATTTTACTAGTTTAGGACTGTACATAAATAAGCTCTTTTGAGCATGTATGTTTATTTTGTTTTGCTTTTACTTTTATTTTTCAGCCTGTATTTTCAGCAGGGGGTTTCGAGCTTGACTCCATAGCCCAACAGCAAGGCACTGAAGCTACAAAATGAGTTCTTAGAGCATCATAGGGATGACTCTATCCCCCATGGGGCCTAATGTTAGCACAAATTCTTGTCAGTTGGCGTTTTCTTCCGGTTTCGGGCCCCTTGTGTAAATGCATAGAAGTGGGATTTGAAAACCAGTCGAGTGTGTTTTATTCAAAGGCCGCAGCCATAAGCATCGAGCACATCCCACAGAAGAAGCCCATTTCGGGCTTAAAATCAAGCGAGCGAGCACTTTGTCTTTCAATGGTGAGGATCCACAGATGGGGCAGATCGACGGCCATCGAGTAAGTTTGGGTCACAGAGTTGCATGTGGTCAAGTGCCTGAGCTCATCTCCTATGGCCAAACTCACGAAATGATCAAGCCATTTCGTTATTTCAGCTACTGGGACTTCAACATACAAGGGTCTCTCCTCCTTGCATCATGTATCCCTGATGTGCGAAATCCCGAAAGAGCCAAGACCGTCAATCAAGAAATGATCTAGGCCATCCATCCAATGGGACACGTGGCGCACGATCAAGCCATTTCGGCTACCGGGACTTCGAGAGAATAGAGGGTCTCTTCCTTCCACTTCGTTTCAGAATCCTGAAGCTCGAAATGCCAAAAGGGTCCAGGCCAGAGGCGGTCCCACATTCATTCAAGTGTTGATCTAGGTCGTCCACCCAATGGGATGCGTGGTGCACGATCAAGCCATTTCGGCATTTCGGCTACCGGGACTTCGAGAGAACAGAGGGTCTCCTCCTTCCAATGCGTTTCAGAATCCCGAAGCCCAAAACGCTGAAAGGGTCCAGGCTAGAGGCGATCCCACATTCATTCAAGTGTTGATCTAGGTTGTCCATCCAATGGGACGTGTGGCACACGATCAAGCCATTTCGGCATTTCGGCTACCGGGACTTCGAGAGAACAGAGGGTCTCATCCTTTCGCTGCATTTCAAATCCCTTAAGCCCGAAAATGCCGAAAGAGCTTTTGAAGATAGGCACAGGGTCACAGCCCGTGGTCACCTGGGGGTGATAGAAAGAACTGTGCAAAGGGCCGAAGCGTCGGGTTTAGCTGTAGAAGGGATCACCGCGTTCTTCAGAGACCTGTTCAGCTCGACCTCGATATTGGTCCTTGCTAAAAATAAATGAAGGTGGATGGAGGTAGTTGAAACCTCAACTCACTCATTAAATGCAAAGCATGGAGGTTCCAGCAGGCAGTCTCCCTGAGATGGTCCCGTATGCTGGTTTTCCCCAAAGAAGCCATGTCGAGTTCTCGTTTGACCAAAGGAGTCTGCACACGCTATTTTAGCCTTTAATGTTTCAGTTATCCCCCCCCCCTGCAAAGGCCATGCAAAGCTAAGGTGACGTCTGACAAAGGATTCCAGGCCAGATTTGACTAAAGAGACGCCACGCCCTAGAAGTTATAAGACGCCTCTGTTGGGCGAATGTTTAGGAGTATATTTACTCAATTTTTGTATTTTGCTAAGGGTCGATGGTTGAGCTAGGCTCCTGATTGTAAAGTTTTGATGAAGCACTGGTTGCTCTGGTTATGTATTGGCATTTGAGACTTCTTGTTTAATGAAAGTCAACTTCTTTCCATCTCTCTGTAAACTCTGTATTAAGACACTCGAAATTGGAGGATCCAGTCTAGGGTTGTGAGGTTGTAGGATGATGTATGGTTTATCACTGCAACATTTACACCAGTTTTAGTCAGTTTCCTAGGTTACCTTTCCCTCTCACACTGAATAGCTTGGAATTGGAGGATCCAATCAAGTTGTTACAACAATATTGCGATGCTCGGAATTGGAAGATCCAGTGGAGCCATCACTGTGTTGTTGTAGCTGTGTCATTTCGACATATTTCAGTGTCTTGTTTTTCTTCCCCGAGTTGTTGGAAGGTCGGATGCCCATAGTAGTCTCGTTCATTTTCTCACCAAGTCTTCCATCTGCTCACCTTAAATTCAATTTACTGATGGAAGTTAGATCAAGACCTCACTTGTTCATGCATGGCCCGGTCAGGTTTTCTAAGTTAAAGAGATATTCTCCTAAGTTTACCTCCATTTGACCACCCCCATTAAATTATTCATGACATTAAACTAATGGGCATTGGGCTCTGCTCCTGTCGCAATCCGGGAGTGACTTTTGATGTTAATAGAAACAATAAGAGTATAAGTCTGAAAAAACATTTATTCTGCAGTTGGTTTGGTTTACAATGTGGCAGGCCAGCTACTCACTGGTTGTATTATATTTTTTGTTAACACAAATTTGTCTGGATAACTTACAAAAAAACATTTTTGTGGATTTGGCCTTAGAGGTTGAAGATTAGAAGTGGCAATGCTAGATCCCATTGTTATGCATGTCCTTTTCGACAATCTTGGGGTGGTTGAATTATATGTTAGTGGTATAATATAGGATGACATAATAGCTATATGGTTGTCTCTTGTTTTTTCTTAAGTCATGTTGTATACTTTATGAGGAGAAGAGACTATAGTATGAACAACCATATTAGTAGTAAACCTTAATATAGGTTGAACTCCTTGGAATTTTAGTGAGAGACTGGATCAAATGTACCATTTTTTTGTATATTATTAACAAACAAGTAGTTAATTACAAAACAAAATTGAGAAAAATGTTATAAATGAGCAGGAATGAGATAATTTCCATTTTGTTGGGGAACACTCATGGTAAATTTTGTTTGTCTTCTCTTGTCTGGTCCTATGATAATTTTGGAGTCTCATTCACCAATTAGATCTTCTATTTTGAATTTATTTTCCATATACCAACCCCTTCTCAAATCCATCACTTTTTGTAAAGTTGTTGGTACACTCCACTCTATTTTGAAGATATATCCCTACTAGGTTCCCCATCGAGTTTCAAGGGATTCCTCCACTACACGCTCTTATTGAGATACTTCGTTGAAATTTGATTTAATTTCCAAAAAATTTGGAAACAACCATTTATGCTCATTCATATCTATATGGCTAAGATCAAATCTACAAAGTGGAGCTTTGGAGGGTAAAATTTCCATATTAGCTAGTCTTTGAGTATCTTCTTCTAATCCCTTGAAATGTTCCGCTTTCCAACTCTTTTGCAACATTCATTACTATCTCTTATTCAATTTGCAACAAATTTTTAGCTACATTGTGAAAGATATTACTATCACATGTTATCAAAATATTTTGTTTTGTGAAACTAGTAAAATTGTCTATAAGCAAAAAGGCAGCATTTTGTTTTGTGAAACCAGTAAAATTGTCTATAAGCAAAAAGGCAGCCTAATATTAAAATTGGATTTTGATTAAAATCGTAGAAAGCTAATAATTACATCATTTTAAATTGTTTGTAATTCGCCTCTAAAGGATTCAGCAAAAAGAAATTTTAACAAATAAAAAGTTCAAATATTTATCTCGTAATAACATTATACACATTCTCTATGGTTATTATTAAAGATAAAGATGGTCAAATACACCTTGAAGTTATGTATTTTTAAAGATTTTCAAATAAATTATGTATTTTTGTATTTTTAAAATGTCAAGTAAATCGGGTACCATAATCTAAGCGGAGACTTTCGAAGGATTTGGTATCGTTACAAGTTGAAGCTTGTGACAATTTAGTGGTGACAAGAGAGATAAAATGGGAGCACATTGAGAGTGAAAATGTCTACTTTTAAAGAGATATTTGATCTTTATGCATATTTATGCAAATAATCCAATTATGGTTTATCAATTGAATATATGTACCATGGGATATGAAACAATGAAGTGGATGGTCCTCCTTTTGAGAATATAAGTATTATTTTAGCTCAAAATATTATTTTAGTGGATGGCAATTTAGGAGGGTAGTTTTATGTGAAACTATGCATTAATTAAATTTTTTTTTAATTAAAACATTCAAACATTATATGGTTGTGTTTAATGATTATAACGGTGTTGTGAATTATAAAATAGAGGTGTTTATAAGGTATTATTAATATATATGAGTTAGTTTTGGGGTGCAAACCTTTATATTGACGTGATAACATCTTCACTCACTTTGGTATCAATGTCACTGGTGATTTAGTGTTATGTCTTATGTATCTTATTTAACTTGTGTTTGTTATCTATGTAATGTTTATAGTAATTGCAAATCTTATTACTATAATAGTCTCCCATGACAAAATTAGGTTCCACATCAATATTCTCCACTCCTCTTGGCCACTAATGAGATCCTCTCCATGGGACAATAGGGATAAAGAGGTGAGTTAATTTTATACTATTGCTAGCAAATATTATGGACATCAAATAGATAACAACGACAAGGAAAAAAACATAAGGAATAGCAATTAAAATGTCAATGTTGTCAATATCGAAATGAGGCAGATGTTATCCCCAAAACTTGCACTACATAGCCAACTTCTGAATTGGTAAATATTATGATGCAAAAATGTAGATTGAAATCCTCTATACATATAATTATATTAACGCATAACTAAATCCTCACTAAGAGAGACATCATTGTGCTCCATAATAGACTTACAACTAAACAAGCATCTCAAAGACAACAATCACAATAAGAGTCGCACACATATACAAATGTACATAAGTTAATGACAAATCATTCTATCACATTTGTTGGAAATACTAAGAGAGGAGGGGGTTGAATCGGTATTACATTTTTAAACAGTTAGTAATTAATTTGTTATTCTAATTATCATCACTATTGATCAACAATGGACTTTGTATTTAAACAATCAATTATATAAGTATACTTCAACAAGCATTACAAAGTTTATAAAGAATAATCGTGTGTTTTTGAAGGACACCAATCCTCTTTAGAGCACTGACTCTTGGAGACACAAATCCCCTTCTTCAAGGCACCAACCCTGGGAAGCACCAACTCCCTTATTTTAGGGCACTAACCTTAGGAAGCACCAACTCCCTTGTTTTTAGGGCACCAACCTTAGGAAGCACCAACTCCCTTATCTTTAGGGCACCAACCCTAGGAAGCACCAATTCCCTTGTTTTCACACTTTACTTAGTAAAGGATGTGAATCCTTCCTTGCTCCTCCCTTCCACCTTCACTACATAAGTATCTTCAACTTTCCTTCTTGGACTCTGCTTCTGCTTTTGATCTTCTGATCTAGACTGCAGAAACACTTTCTTCTCACCATTCTTTCTTGTTTATATAGTCTTCCAACTGGTGTGAGCTTTGAAGCATTGTGTCTCTTTATTTGAACTTTGAACCATTGCACCTCTTCATTTAAATGATAAATTTAAACTTTAAATAATATCATTTTTCCTTTTTATTCATTATTCATAATGCTCGTGATTTAACTCTTCTTTAATCATGATTGTGTATCGATTCATTAGTCGAGAGATCTTGAATTGCTGTGAATTCGAGTTTTAATCAATAGGCGCTCCCTTCAACCAAAATTTGTGTGATCACAATCTCGAAACCACGAGCTTATCCATTCCAAGCATTGTTTTATTAATGCTTTCTTCTTCTACCCTTATTCTTCTACATGGGACTGTATTCAAACGTCTGAGCGATTATTCACTTCTATCCCCTTTATCTTCTTTACCTTATCACATGACCGGTGTTGGAACCAGGTTCTTTAGTACTTCGTCCTTCGGGACTTCCTGCCTTTGCAGTCATTCAATCCTCCCAGAGTACATTTCGTCGAAGTTCATCTACTATATTCACTAGTAAATAAGACGGTTAATATTTAATATTCTCTTAGATGGACGATCCTGACTTATCCATAGGCCTCAAACAAATTGACGGTCGAGACTTAATCAAGAGTTGAGATGAACAGTTCTCATTCACTCTGGGACTTTGACTATTCGTGGCTCCAGGACTCTGGAATAGAGCAATCCCTCTAGAGGTTTACCTACCAAATAAGTCATATAATGGAGGTGATATATTGTTGTCCATTAACAACTCCACTTATCCTATACTTCCACTATGCTTGATCAACAGTCGAGAATGTTCCTGAAGTATATCAATGGTTAGCATTACTTTGTGATTCACGCTTACTCTATCCTTCCACTATACTTGATCGAACGGTCAAGAAATATTCTGTAGGATCTTGGATCAATGTCCAAACGTTAATTTGTGACTTTGGCCTTTGGCCCTTTGAATATTTTAGCTGGTAGGAGAAGATGGATATCCCCGGAGGATGTAGTCCTGGAGTGACGTGGCATGTTGACGTCACTGTTGATCTGGCACTGGTTGAGTGGTTGCCACGTGTCACCTTGATTTGTGACTTTATTATAACTAATGTGCCAACTATACCTTGACAATTGTCACTAGTCGTTTGGGTCATGTGTCATATTTTTCTTCTGCCACATGTCTCCCTCCTAGATCATGGCTTTACACTTCGTGGCTTCGATACTTCGTGGCTTCGAGAGATTTGTAACTTCTATAACATCCTTCGATCATTGTGGAAGTGTCAAATAGATCCATCACCGTATATATTTTCTTGTCTTGATCGATGGATTATGTTAACTTCGGGGCTCTGGAGTTCAGGAATTCTTGGTTTATTTGAGCTTCTTATCTTCGGAGTAGTTCAATGCTTAATTCTAGATCAAATCTGGATCTAATGGTTGGGAAACCATTTGAAGCTCCTTCTTGATCGATGGTTGGCATTATTTCATGACTTCAGGATTTTGTGGATTTTTTCTTGTCTAGAGTAGAGCAATCCCTCTGGAGATTCACCTACCAAATAAGTCATAGAATGGAGGTGATTGCTTGTTGTCTGTTAACACCTCCACTTACGCTATCCTTCCACTATGCTTGATAAATGGTCGAGAACACTCATGAAGTAGATTAACGGTTAGTGTTACTGATGCAGGAGCATCGCCCACATCAAGTGAGTCAGCACGGAAGTGAAGGACAGCTGGACAAGCCCAGCACAAATTTTGAAATTGTCTCGAAGATAATGCGCCAACCTTAAATGTGATAGTAAAGAGAGGTGTAATTTTATATTGTAATCAGACCTTGAGCGTCCCTCTCTCGTCTGAAGTATATAGATGCATTTATGTTGAGATGAAATAGGTAGGAGGCATTTAATATAGTTAATACAGGTAGATATAATTTAATATTAGATTAGACAGTTTTAGAAAGAAAGAGGGAAACGGGATATAGACACCCTCATTGTGTATTGTAACATTAGCATGACTGCAGAGGAAGAAGAGCAAGCAGAGAACTGTGTAAGAACACCCATGTACAGATATTTGGATTAATAGAAAGCTTTGATTCAAATTCATGGTTTGTGTTGTTCTCTGTGTATTGATGTTAAGCTCATGAATGGTTTATTATTTCTGTCATGCAATTGCTTTTATGCTATGTATGAATGATTTCTTGTTGAGTGCTTGAAATCTGAGAGAGGAAGAGTAAGAGGAATGAGTTTCAATTGTTTCTCTATCTGAGCAAGAGATTCCTGCAAGGAGTGCAGTTGAAGTCATCCACAAGGAGTGCGTTGAAGAAGGGATCAGGTAGTTTAACTCTTGTTCTCGTTCACCCAGAGTGCATTTGGGAAAGGGAGCCATGCAAGGAGTGTGCAGGCCGAGTGAGGTCTCAGGGTTGCGAACCTGAGCAAAACATCGAAAGACTGCTGCTGCAAGTGTGCGCAAAGTCGAAGGGATCTCAGATATTTGAAAGTATCTAAAGGTTGCCGCCAAGGAGTGCGTGCAAGGACCCTCTTTGAGGCTCGAGGTTGTGAGAAGCTCTGGAGGAGTACAGCCTTTGGAAACATTGAGGGACATTAGAAGTTTGTAGTGCAAGCGGATAAGTCCAGGGAGGAGTTCTTGGTTTTCCTTCGTAGAAACCATCAAAGGGAAGAAATCGACGGTCAGGAATCTGTGGGGAGGATTAGCGAAACCTCGCCAGCCATCATATTTGCCAGAGAAACGAGAAGGTTACAGTTGCATCCGAAGTTCAAGCTCAGGAGATTGTGGACCGTCGGATCTGCAGATAGATACCCGTCAGCCGTCGGATTGACCGGGAGTTGCACGAAGGTTAATTTCGTGGACGGGAGGAGGAAAGTTCCGACGAGAGGTGTGGTCATCGGGGATCGACATTTCATGAGTTCTAGAGAAGAGGAAAACTTGCATTTCGAGACCGCGAAGTCCGACTTTCCGAAGAAAAGGAGAGTTTTGTGTGGGACCTAGCTGACGTCATCTCGTCAGAACGAGGCATCGGGAATTTGAAGTCGCAGAGACCCCAAGAGAAAATCGGGGTCATTCATCTCTAGAGGACACGTGGTGACAATCAAGGCTATCGGGGGAAATCCCGACAAGGAAGCCAAATCTGCATATCGGGATTCGGTGTTTCGTGAGTCTTGAAGAAAAGGCTACCGGAGCATTTGAAATCGTGAATCGCGAAATAGCGATGAGTAGGGAGGATCGTCCATCCTTGAGGACGCGTGGTCAAGATCGAAGCCTTCGGGAAATTACCTGAAAGGAAAAGTCAATTATTGGGAATTCGAGAGTCAGGAAATTGGGGATCCCATGGACAAGAGGTTCAATACATATTGACACTCGAAACCCCGAATCTTGATAAGAAATAGGATTGTGGTCATATAAGGCAGGGTCGTGTGGACTGGGAGCATAGCCAGGAGGCGCTGGAGCAAAAAGGAAGCACATCGGGATATCGAAGATCGAGGATTCGAGGAAGCAAGTGTTGGTGACATCGGGGATTGGAAAACCCCGAAACCCGATTGTTATTCTCTGCTGAGAACGGAGAAGCACTCAGGCCTAAGGGTTGTAACGAGCAGGACAAACCTGTGGGTCAGATCTTAATAAGGATTCTAGGGGAGAATCAAAGGAGCCACTCCGGCTCGAGGGTAATTTAGAACGATCCTTAAGAACGAGAGGTCAGGCAAAGGGGCCTGCTGAGGTAGGTCCCTGGGGTGTCTCCATTAGTTACTTCATGATTCACGCTTACTCTATCCTTCCACTATACTTGATCAGATGGTCAAGAAATATTTTGTAGGATCTTATATCAATGGCCAAACATTAATTTGTGACTTTGGCCTTTGGCCCTTTGGATATTTTAGCTGGTAGGAGAAGCTGGATATCCCCAGAGGATGTAGTCTCGGAGTGACGTGGCTTGTTGATGTCATTGTTGATCTGGCACCGTTTGAGTGGCTACCACATGTCACCTTGATTCACAACTTTTGTATACCTAATGTGCCAACTATACCTTGACACTTGTCACTAGTTGTTTGGGTCACGTGTCATATTTGTCTTCTGCCACATGTCTCCCTCCTAGATCATGGCTTTACACTTCGTGGCTTCAGAAGTTTTGGAACTCTTATAACATCCTTTGATCATTGTCGAAGTGTCGAATAGATTTATAACCATATATATTTTCTTGTCTTGATCGATGGCTTCTGTTAACTCCGGGGCTCCGGAGTTTGAGAATTCTTGGTTTATCTAAGCTTCTTATCTCTGGAGTAGTTCAATGCTTAATTCTAGATCAAATCTAGATCTAATGGTAGGGAAACCATCTAAATCTCCTTCTTGATCAATGGTTGGCATTATTTCGTGACTTTGGGATTTCATGGATTTTTTCTTGTCTCCAGTAATTGTTGAAGTGGCGAAGTGGCGAAGTTATTTATCCACTACTTGACCCAACAGTCCATAATGCTATTGATTCATATATGACGGTTGAGATTTAATCCTTCCCAACCTATGACTTTACCTTCATCTAATGATCCTGGATTGTCCCGAACTAAGAATGAATGGTTATTGTAACTTGATCCTTTACAAAAAGATTTCTTTACTCACAAAACTTTGTCTCCTGTGTTATTTCAAATGTGCCATCTCTTCTGAGCTTCGATTGAAATTCTTCCTTCTGAGCTTTGGGTTTATACTGGATTCTTCTAAACCTTGTTGACATCAATGACAATATCATACCATTGTGTCCAACATTCTCCCTCTTTGTCATTGATGGCAACATTTTCTTTGAAACATTTTTATTTATTTTGCTTATTAATTTCCTCCCCCTTTGACAACAATGACAGAGAAGATATTTCTTTGCTCCCCCTGACCATGTTCCCCTTTTCTTCTGATGTGACTTTTGTGGTTTTAATGAGATATGTGAATTACTCCCAATTTTTGTTGAATATTTTCAAAGGTACTTCTCGGCAAAGGTTTTGTGAATATGTCTGCAATTTGTTCTTTGGTGTCCACATACACTATTTTAACCACTCTTTGAGTAACCTGATCTCTTAAGAAATGGTATTTGATTGGGATGTGTTTGGTTTTAGAATGCATTACTGGATTTTTAGAGATACCTATGGCACTAGTGTTATCACAATTAATAGTAATGGGATCATCATATCTTATTTGTAAATATTCAAATGTTTTTTTCATCCAAAGAACTTGTGTGGAGCACGATGCAGCATTAATGTATTATGCTTATATTGTAGATAGTGATGTGGATGTTTGTTTCTTACTTAGCCATGCTACCAAAAATTTTCCTAAAAACAATGCTCCTCCATTGGTGATTTTCCTATCATCTATACTATTGGCCCAATCTGCATCAGTGTATGCAATTAGATTGAAGTCTTTATATTTTGGATACCATAGTCCAAGTTCTAAGGTGCCTTTAAGATATATGAATATTCTCTTTACTTCTTTTAATTGAGTTTCTTTAGGTGTGTATTGAAATATCCCCATGAGTCCTACAACCTGCATGATGCCAGGTCTTGTTGCTATTGAATTGAGTAGACTTCCAACCATTCATTTGTACATTGTTTGGTCCACTTTTGGCGAGTCTTGTTCTAGGATTAGTTTACATCCAGTGACCATGAGAGTACTCATAGGTTTATTTTCTTCCATTTGGAATTTATTTAGTGTTTCCTTGATATATTTGGCTTGGGAAATGAATATTCATTTTTTTGTTTGAGTTACTTGTAAACCTAAGAAGGAGGATAGTTCTCCCAGCACAGACATTTCAAATTCTTCTTGCATTTTGGTTGCAAAATTTTTGCTTAGTATAGTAAGATTACTTAGAAATATAATGTCATCTACATATACCACCACAATAATCATGTTTTGATCCTCGATTTTGATATATAAGTTGTTGTCAGTAGTCCCTCTCTTATATCCTAATTTTTGCAGGTATTTATCAAGCCTTGAGAACCATGATCTAGGGGCTTGTTTAAGACCATATAGGGCGTTATTTATTCTTGATTTTATATTAACATGAATCATTTTGGTTTCTCAACATAGACTTGTTCTTCTAGTGTTCCATTAAGGAATGTTGACTTGACATCCATCTGATAGATTTTGAAATTTTTGAAGCATGCAAATGCCAGGAACATTTTGATGGCCTCCAGTCTTGCTACTGGAGCAAAAGTCTATTCAAAATTAATACCTTCCATTTGGGAATATCCTTTGCAAACTAATTTGTCTTTGTTCTTTATAATCTCCCCATTTTCATTTAGTTTTTTCTTGAAGATCCACTTGGTTCCTACCCCACTCTTGTCCTTGGGTCTTGGAACTAGTTCCCAAGTCTGGTTCTTCTCTATTTTATCTAGTTCTTCATGCATTGATTTTATCCAATCTTTACTTTTTTTGGATTCTTTAACTAAAATAGGTTCTATTAGGGATAACATTGCTTGTTCTGAGTCAAATGTGAGTTTCCTTCTTGTTTCCACTCTTGCATTTTTATCTCTAATAATCTGACTTTCAGGATGACTCGTATGAACCCTTTTTGATGGGGCTTTTGGTAAGGATGTTTCTTCGTCGTCGTCATCATCAGTGTGGGGTTCATTTTCTTGAGGTTCTTTATCAACTTCTTCATTCTGATATTTTCCATCACTTTTATCATCATATGTTGATATGTTCTGGGTATGACTTGTCTCAATTTCAGATCATCTATCTGTACATTAGCACTTTCCACCATTTTATGTAGTCTTAGGTTATAACATCTATAATCCCTTCTTTTAGGTGAATATCCCATAAATATGCCTTCATCTGATCTTGGGTCAAATTTCCCTAGATTATCCTCATCATTCTTAATATAACATTTACTTCCAAAAATTCTAAAGTGTTTTACAGATGATGGCCTGCCAAACCATAGTTCATAAGAAGTTTTGTCATGGTCGAGTCTCAATTGAGCTCAATTAAGTATGTGGATTTTTTTGTAGATTGCATCTCTCCAGATTTTTTTTGTAAGCTTGGCTTCATTTAACATGGTTCTTGCATCTTCTTGAACTATTATATTTTTCTTTCCACCACTCCCTTTTGTTGAGGAGTCCTAGGAGCTTAAAATTGTCTTTTGATGCCATGATTTTCACAGAATTGAATGAACTCTTTAGAGGTGAATTCTCCTCCATTGTTTGATCTCAAACATTTAATTTTGAGATCGATTTCATTCTCTACAAGGACTTTGTATGTTTTAAACTTCTCAAAGGCTTCTGATTTTTATTTTAGAAAGTATACCCAAGTCATTCTTGTGTAATCATCAATGATCAACATAAAATAATGTTCACCATAAACACTTTTAGTTCTAGTAGGTCCACATAGATCTGTGTGAATAAGTTCTAATGGTTTTGTTTTGGAATTCTCTTTTGTTTTGAAACTAACTTTTGTCTACTTCTGTATTTGACAATGTTTACAAATAGGATTTGAACGCTTTATAATATTTGGTAGATCCCTTATTGCCTCCTTCTTATTGGATTTGATTAAGTTTTCAAAGCTTATATGTCCCAACCTTCTATTCCATAGAAAACTTTCATCTTCTTGACCTAAAAAACATTTTTCTTCTCCTTCCATGTCAAGGATGTACACATTGTTGGATGTTCTTGGTGCGACTGTCACTAGCTTCCATATATCTTTTCTTTTTATCTCACATTTATGAGAATCAAAGGTAAGTATGTGAACCTGATCACATGTTTGAATTACAATTAGGAGATTAGGCTTAAGATTTTCTACTAAAAGTACATTTTCTTCTTTGTCCTTATTATTCGCTAGGCTAACACTACCTTTTCCAAGTATCTTGGCTGACACATTATCTCCAAAGGTTACTTTTCCTTTTTCTTTCTTCGTTAACTTGAGAAATTCGATTTGATCTCCAATCATGTGTTTAGAACATCCATTGTCTATATACCATTGACATTCTTTGTTTTTGGCATACATGGCTACTTTACACTCTATTTTCTCTAGTTGCTTTTTCTTCCATACTTGTTTATTTTAGGGAATATTTATCTCTTTGACATACTTTGAAAATCTACATTCATTGGATTCTTGTCCATAGTTATTACATTTGAGGCATTCCATATTGTAATCTTGTAATGGAGAGAACAAATTATAGTTTATTTTATCTATATTGAACTTCTGACTTCTTTGGAAAATTCATGGATTGTGCCTTCTATAGGATTTACAATGTATTGTTTTGTGTCCAAAATTATTATAGGAATAGCAATATCCAAGGAAGGTATATTGATATATGTTAGAGGGATTTCTTCTGGTGATTGTATTCTTCTTGCCATCTTTTCCTTTAGTAGGGGATGTTGATTTAAGTTTATTTGGGACGGTCTCCAATGGAATCATACTTTCCTTATTATCTTCTCTTCTTAAGGGGATTTTAAGAGCATCTGCATAACTGATTGGTCTTTTGATAGATCCTTGTGATGTAGAAGTTGATTCTTGGGTGTATCCCAAACCAGTCTTTTTATTTGGTGACCTATGACTACTGAGAATTTCATCCAAGATATTTGAACTATTTTCAAATTTGGATCCCTTCTTTTCTTTCTCAAGTTCACCTTTTAGCAACTCAATCTCATCTTTTAACTTCTCACATACTTGTTCTCTATCATTGAGTTGTTTTAAAATGACTTCTTCAATTCTTTTAGCTTCCAGGAGCTTGGACTTCAAATCACTGATGATCTACTCCGATTCTTTGATGGTTCTCAATGTGTCTATTTCTCTTGATTGATGTTATTCTTCAAATTCTTGAAGTTGTTCCCTAAGTATGTTGTTCTTCTTTTTATACTTTCTTAGTTCCTCCAAAGAACTAATCAATTCATCTTCTAGATCTACTTCACCTTCACTTTCAAAGTTTTCTTCATTATCTATATTATTTTTTTGAGTGTTCATTCCCATAAATAGAAGCTCTGAATCTTGATCTTCACCTATGTATGAATATTTGATGTCTTCTTTGGAGTAGAAGTTTTTATTTTTCTTATAAAATTTCTTCCTGTATTGGTTTTTCTGGTTGTGGGTTTCTTCATCATCATTATCCTCCTACTTGGGATAGGGGCATTTGTTAGCAAAGTGTATGATTCTGCCATAGTTGAAACATTTGAAGGGTAACTTTCCTTTATATTTTCCAAATCCTTTATGGAGTTTCTTTATAAATTTGGCCTCTTATACATCTGATATGTTTGACTGATCTTCATTAGACATATGTTTGTGTTTCTTCTTTTCTTTGGATGCTTTAAAGGTTGTTTCTTCTTTTGATGGTTTTATGTTCCCTGTTCTCATCGCATACACTATAATAATTCCATGGAGCTGATCTACTATGATTTTTTCAAGTTCTAGTCTATCTTCAATTGTGGAAATTTTGGCATTATACCTCATAGGCAATGACCTTAAGATATTTTGTACAATACGTTTGTCTGAAATTTCTTCTCTTGGTACTTTGATTGAGTTAACTACCACATCTACCCTATGAAGGTATTCACAAATGTTCTTTTCTTATTTCATCTTCAAATTTTCAAACTGATCTCTATAGATTTGTAGTTTAGATTCCTTGACTTTGATATCTCCTTCATATATAACCCTCAGTTTTTCCCAGATCTCTTTAGTTGACTTACAATGCATTACCTTCACAAATATAGGATTTATTAATCCTCCTAGAATGGCATTGGCTTCTATTGAGTTGTCAATGCAAATATTCTTTCCTGCAGTATCTGTAGGTGGAGTAGTTGGTGTAGTGTAACCATCTACTACAGATTGCCAAACATCAAAACCAAGAGCCAACATGTAGCTTTTCATTCTTATTTTCCAGAAAGCATAACCACCTCTGTTAAACAATGGTGCTTTGTTGGAATACAATCCCTCTTGTTGAT
>ML821765.1:114234-144896 GCA_009831015.1 Picea engelmannii | reverse complement strand
CTTGTCTAAGGGGGTAGCCCCCCCCCCCCCAACCCTCCTTAGTTAGCTATTGGCTATATATTAGCGTAGGATTTAACCTTTCAGTCTTGTTTATTTAATTTCATAGTTGCTTTATTTTTCAATCCGTTGCAATTCTAAAATCTGGTAGAACAATCACTACAATTTATGTGTGGTTGATATTTAATTTCTTGTTGTTAAGAATTAGCACACTTAAGTTGCAATTCTACATTGGTTTTATTTTCATAAAGACATAATCACATATGTGATGCAGCTCGTAATTGTTGACATTCACCTCACTATTGTTCCTGCACTATAACTTTGTTGTTACAGTCTATGTTGTTGCAACTCACATCATTGTGATTCCTTCTTTTGTGTTGTAGCTTCGTTGTTGCAACTTTACTTGCAGCTGCACTTTATTTTGTTTGCTTCTTAATTTTTAATAGCATTATTCTTGAACAATTTGAGATTGGCATTATTAGATTGCTATTGGATGAGAGAACACTCAATCGTCTCCACAAAACAAGATCTTCATGATGCTTGAGCAAGTCACCAGTAGATCATAGTATAGATTTCAATTTCCAAAAGTATGATTTCAATTCCTGCAAGAGTCATTGAAATTTCTTCAAGTGTGATTTTAATTTCCGCAAGTGTGATTTCAATTCCTACAAGAGTGATTTCAATTTCCGCAAGTGTGATTTCAATTTCCAGAAGTGTGATTTACATTCCTGCAAGAGTGATTTCAATTTCACAAGTGTGACTTTCCTTCCTGCAAATGAAATATTTATTTCCCTACAACTTAGGAAATATATTAACTTGGTGACTTAATTAAGTACCTTGAATCATTTATTTGTGACATTCAAAGTATTACAACCCCTTGCAAAACAACATTGTAAATTGCATATACGGTGCACGACAGTTTGTAAGTAAGATACGACCTCAGATTGATAATTAAATGTACACTTTTCAGTTGCTCGCTAATTAATTAGAAAGTAATTGAAAATTTTTTCATGGTGTACTGTGGACTCCAACAGTGCGTCGAAAGATAAAAAAGAAGGACGTGAAACACATAGCAAGAACGAGGGTAAGTTAAACCGCCTTCTAAGCAGGCACAACTCGAATTCATAGGGTCGTAGCATGAATTCGAATTAGGAAGGTCATAGCATGAATTCGAATCAGGAAGGATGTAACGTGAACCTAGATAGGCATAGAAATGATGCAATCCTAGGCAATGGTGAAAATAGAAAAGTAGTTAACTTATCTTCCCGTGAATTGGAGCCAATAGAGATGAATGTTTTAAAGAAAGGACTCAATTTCTCTTTGGCACCAAAAACCATCCCAGTAGATAGTATACTCGGTAGCATTGAGTATAGCATTAAATCACTAACCTACGAGGGGAAGGAAAGTATTAGACAAGATTGTGCAGTGATTTCGAAAAGAGAAAAACCTCCAATGAATAATTTAAGTATAGATGAATTTATGGTCTTGAAGAACCTCAAAGATAACACAAACTTAGTAATCATGAAAGCAGTAAAAGGAGGCACCATTGTTATCATGAAAAGTAAGGAATATAAACCAAATATGATTGAGTACCTAACGCTGAGTGGCAATTATAGAAGACTAGTCGGTAACCCAATAACCAGAATTACTAGGGAGGTCAAGAAGGTTATAAAGGATTCCAACTTAGATGAATTAACCAAGAAACATTTGCTTCCAGGATGTGAGATAACTCCAAGTATCTATGGTCTTCAAAATATTCATAAAGAAAGAATCCCCTCGGACCAATCGTCCACACCATACGTTTTCCTACTTATCAACTAGCGAAATATGTGGCAAAGACTCTAGGCCCCTTGGTTGGCAAGACGAACTCATTTATTAAGGATTCTTCTAACTTCATAACAATCATCAAGAATGAAAGGGTGGAACCTGATGATATCATCATCAACTTTGATGTGGTTTCCTTGTTTACAAAAATACCCCTTGGTGAATCCATTAGTATTATCAAGGAAGTCATCGAACCCGAAACCGCCAAACTAGTAGAAGTTTGCCTTTGATCAACCTTCTTCAACATCCAAGGATTATTCTATGAACAAACGAGTAGCGTAGCACTGGGATCTCCTTTGTCCCCCATTGTGGCCAACTTATTTATGGAAATTTTTGAGGAAAGGGCATTGAACACATACCCCCCGAAACCCAAGAGATGGAAAAGGTATGTAGACGACACTAATGTAGTATGGCCTCATGGGAGGGATGAGTTCAACAAATTCCTTGAGCACTTAAATAGCCTTTAAGATGATATCAAGTTCACGATGGAGCTTGAAGAGAACAACAACATCCCCTTTTTGGATGTGTTGATTCGTAGAAAACAATAAGGCTACATGAGACATCAAGTCTATAGAAAGAAAACACATACGGAGAGGTATCTGCACACAATTTCTCATCACCATCCCACCCAAAATATGGGATTTTTGAACACCCTAGCGACATGAGCTATTAGGATCTTTGATGAAGAACACTTAGATTAGGAGAAGGACCACCTTACCAAGGTTTTCAAAAGCATAGGATACAAGAATAAAGATAGCAGGATAGCAATCAATAGATCCTTAGAAAGGACAAGAGGTGATCCATGTTCCAGAAACAACAACCTACCTCCCATACATCAAAGGAGTCACTATTAAGATATCTAAAATCCTAATAAGGAAAGAAATTATAACCTCCTTCAAGCCATTGGAAACCATAAGATAGAAGATGAGATCAGTTAAATATGTCTCGGACCACCACCAATATAAAGGAGTCTATAAGGTGATGTGCTCTTATGGTAAGTACTACATCGAGGAAACGGGATGTTCTTTTCAGGTAAGGATCAAAGAGCATAGACTTGATATAAAAAATACCCACACATGTACCTCGATATTAGCTAATCATTCCGATGCAAACAAGCATCATGTGTTCCTGGAAGATGCTAAAATCTTGGCCAAAGATGATCACTACTCCAAGCATAGAATTAGAGAAGCCATTGAAATCATTAAACACCTTGACAATCTTAACAGGGACGAATGTCTGGAGATCAGTGAGAATTGGCTTCCTCTAATCAATAATAGATTGAACATGTAGAGTAAGTTTAGTCTCCTTCTCCTTTCACTTGGTTTTTTGCGTCTTTGTTTTTTGATCCCCTTCTTCCTTCTTTTTTGCTCTGAATTTTAGGTTTTTAAGTTTCTGGTTTTTCTCTTTCCTTTTATTAGTCCTCCTTCCCGATCTCTACCCTCCTTCTTGGTCTTCCTCCTTGTGTTTCTTCCTTTACTTTCCCTGTGATCTAGATCTAGATTCTAGTTTGTATGATTTCATTTTAAGTCCCGTGTGCCTAGATTATCTTATAGAATTATTGATAAATTTATGATTTTATTATATTATATTATATTCCTTTATTATTATGCTCCACCTTCGATCCCTCTTGTGTTTCCTCTCCTTCATGTGTTTCTTCCCTTACTTCCCCCTTAGGTCTAAATTTTAGTTCACAAGAATACATTTAAGATTCCTTATTAATATGTTTATACTATGATTCTATTATAATATGATCCATAAAGTCTTAACCTAATCTTATACTTATTAACTCTATAGTACTTATTAATTTATCATTTTATATACTTTATTAAATTTATGATCTTTAACCCCTTTTTTTTAAATAAAAAAGATTGCATTACCTCACGCTATCAAAAAGTGACACATGTTTGAAAATACATTAAAAATCGCTACATGTTCTGCCACGTGCATGGAAACCAGAACAGGTGGTCGGCATTGTTCAAGGGACAACTAGTGAATGAGAGTCTATTTTCGTCAAAATACACTCTAGCTAAAACTAGAAATCTAATAGTAAATAAATTATATGTGAGGCGAACCCAGGCTTTCGTCATGGTGAACTGTGAAGGAGAATGGCTGACAGCATGTTGGGAAACACCTTTTCGCAGGCTCACTTAACAGGGAGTCGAAAAAAATGTCCAGGCGTTTGTTGAGGACATGTTGGTTATGAAGTTGCTCGGCCAAATCTTTTCTCATCTCGAAAATCAACACTAAATGGTCCTCCGTGAACTTGCAGGAGTTGGGTAAATCATGGAATTCCAAAGATGGGTGAACTTGCGCGCCTATGTGTGTCTCCCGATGAGTCTCCTCCTTTCTCTAGCAATCACTCCAATCTATCCATGGTTCTTCATTGTTGGGGCCTGCTTCGTACTTGAAGTTATCCTGCACCAATGGAGGGATTTCCTCCTCCACGATACAGCCTCCCATGGTATCTCAAGAGAATTAGACAGGAGACCGGTGCCCATTGGTGTTGTCTGCTCCATGGTGTTCTCCTCCCCGTTAGGAGGAATTTCCTCCTCCACTATGCATCCTTCGTAATTTATCTCAGGGTCAGGTGAATGAAGCGCAGGTTGGGCATGTTCACACCAATTTTGGTCGAAGTTAGGAGAGCGAGCAAAGCTACAACTTCTTGGATTGGGAAAGAGAGAAGGCGGGCATGTGTGTTGATGCCAGCCTACTTGACTGTAGTAGGTCATCCCACACTTGGACTTACCTCTCTCACAAGGCATGGCAAAGCTGAACTTGAGGGGAAGAGAATTGACAGAGGAAATGAATGGAATGTTGGCCATGGAAGGAAGGAAATTGTGAAAGGTTCGTATTACTCAGACGGAGAGTACAAGTGGGGAATGAAAAACCGAGGATAAACTCTGGAGATAAGAGCCACATCAAGAAATTACCAGCATGATGATGAGGGAAATGACAGTTTGGGGAGCTATGAATGTCGAGGTGATGCCACCTTGTTGCATTATACTAGTTCTGGAGGCCCAAGCTCAGTGCGAAATTAAACCTGCCTGATTTTCCCAGCGCACTAACCTCTTTCCTGAGTGATTGTTATGCATTGTGAGTTGACAGAGGAGGAGGTTGGCGGCGAGGGGCTTTAACTGCACTCATCGCCAGAGTTCCATGTAGCATGTTCTTGCCAGATGTCACCCCATCCAGGGTAGGATATTTAACCCTTATTAATAATACCTTAATAATATTATTATTATACTCTAAACAACCTAATGTTAATACAATAATTTAATAGCCCGCAGGGGTGCGGTCTAGTGGCCAGCGAACATGTTGTTAAGGAGTTTGTTCTGCTAAGTAGGTCACGAGTTCAAACCTTGTCTTATCTAGAGGCCAAGATTGCGGGCGGTGTGATTCTCCCTAGGAGTTATAAGGAAACCGACGAGATTCGACCCCATGTCACGCAAGCTAGATACCGCCACCGTTACTGATCCCCCTAGATACAAAAAAAAACAAAAATATAATATTTTAATGATATTTCAAAGTTCTATTTAACCTAGTATTAACAAAACTCTATTATTATTTTATTTCTATGATACTGTATATATTTATAATATTAATATATATTTATAATGTTAACTTTAATTTCTTTATTATTTATATTATCTTATTATTATTGCTTATAATATTTTACTATTATTTTCATTATATTGTTTTGTTTTAATTAAATACATATTAATGCTAGTAGAGTATTAGTATATTATAGTAGTAATAGTATTATTAATACTTATTATTATTAATTATTATAATATTACTTTCATTATATATTATATTTTATTATATTTACATATTAATATTAGTAGAGTATTAGTAATACTTACCATATGATCATTATAATAGTAGTATGAGTAAGTATCAGTAATACTTAGTATATCATCATTACAATAGTAGTAAGAATATTATTGATACGTATTAACATTTTAAAGTTCTATGTAACCTAACATTAACAAGTGTTGTATGGCAGCATAGTCCCTGCCATGTTGGAATGGGAATAAATGCACTGCTACGGCGGGATCGAGTACAGACACGTGGGAAGCAAGTTGAAGTACATGTGGCATCCATGCAAAGGATGACTTTGTGGCAGTGTTCCACTGGCCAATCACAAGATATTTGGCTTGTAGATGACCCCTCACGTTAATATGTGAACGAGGAAGTTTTTCCCTAGGGTGTTTCCTGGGGTGTATATAGTTTAAACATGGTTGTTAGAAAATGTTGGATCTGTTCCATATTTTTGAAGCATACACCTAAACATTCAAACGCAATAGAATATGAATAATGTGTTGCAACAAAGGTTCATGTTTTCTTTAAAATATATCAAAAATCTGGAATCTGTTCCATATTTCTGAAGCATACACATTAAAAATTCAAATACAATAGAATAGGCATAAAAGTAAAATACATTAAAGTAAAATTAAATGAAATGGTTCCAGGATATTTCAAAGTATTTGAAGATGAGTAGGCATGAAAATGTTGCAGATAACAACACTAAAAATAGCTTCGAAGTATGTGTGTATCATATGCAATTTTTTTGATAGTATAGGAAAGATTTAACATTTAAAAAAGTGTTATGATGTTGGTCTTTGATTGTCTTGCAACAAAGATTACTGGACACAAAAAATTTAGCATTCCCGAATTAGTTTTCTTTGAAATTTATCAAAAAAATATTTATGGAATCTGTTCCATATTTATGTGAATCAAGAGCATCACTGGTTATGTGATGAAATAGGGAAATTTTGGACGGCCGCATTTTCATAAAGTTAATCTCTGTGCGATATTTGCCTTTCCTATTTGTTACATCTCTCTTTTCAATGACCATATTTTTAGATTGGCTGTTAAAAACAGTGCTTTGGAATACGAACGATTCATCTTCGTCAAAAATTTTGGTCTCAGCTATTTCCATTGCAGACGGACCAACTTCGTGCATGTGCTCAGTTTCAATTTCAACTTGCATCTGTTCACTTTCAATTTTGGGTTCATCTGCCTACCCTACAATGTTTTTTATCTTCTTCGTCAGTGGAACTTTGTGAGAACTATCAATTTTTGTGCGAGGAGGGTTCTTATCTCCTCCTCCGTTTAAATATTTATGGGTTGCTTTCTTACTGGTGTGGGTCGTTGAAGCGATGCCCCGTGATGTCTTTCTCTTGGGAGTGTTGGCGGGCGATTGGGCACTCTTCTCACCAAATGATTTTCCTTGTTGTCTGTACAATTCAGTCACGCTTTGCAATGTCTCTAGGTCATAATCGCCAGAAGCAGGATTGTTGTCATCACTGTCCCTATCTTCGGTTAGGCATCTATGGATAAAAGAGATACTAAAGCCAACTACTACTAAATGTTCTCGAAAAATCCCATTAGGGTCGAACCCTTTTATCCTTTCAGCATATGTTAGGTTCAAGTTCTTGAAATGGCCTGCGAATTCGTCAATCTTGTTGACATTTATGCACACGAAGTCCCTGACTTTCCAAGGCAGAGGAATGAACTTTTCTTTTTCTTGTCATGGAAAAAATGCAACCAGTGGTTGTATTGCCTTGTTATTTCTGCAACAAACATCTTGTCCGTGATGTGGCATGGAAGGAAAGCAGGATTTTCCTTGGAACCAAAGACCATTAGTACACTGTGATTTTCCTTTTGTTCAAGTGTGCCCTTCCTGGTCAAAAACTTGGTTGTCTGGCCAGACATCTGAGGAGAATCCTTCACTAACAATAAATCTTTGAAAACTGAGACAAAGTCATTAAAAACTTCATAAAAACAATGGGAGGCCTTGTGTCTCCACAGGGCCTGGCACCAGAATGTTACTGGGTTGAATCCACAATTTATTTTCTTGGAAAGAGATAGTTTTGGAAACGGACAACAATGCGCTATTGAGAAAATCAAGTAGGATGACATATAAAATTTATTCGATTCTTTTAATCGTGACAACTGGGAACAGATTTCAATGGAAATTAGCTTCCCCCAATAGAAAATGAATTGTTCCTTGACTATGAAGTAAAAAATATAAATAATTATACATGAAATGCTTGTCATGGATGCCTATCTTGTTATTCTTGTAAACAACCAAGCAATTTCCTGGAATTGATTTCTCAAGGAACTTACCAACAACTTTGTGATATCTTTAGGAACTGTTGTTGGGTCTTTGAGGAACTAGGCTAAGATGTCCAGCCCGTTATCATCTTTTCTAGGAACTGCTTGCAGTATTGTCCTCTGAGGGTCAATGTTGGCTACGACAATTTTAACATCTTCCGGAGGACCTGAGGTGACAAAGAAACAGGAGAATGGTCACGCAGTGGAATAATTATTTGGCTTGGAATATAATTTTTGGCGCACCAAGAGACCACCTCCTTACAGTCAAAAACCTCAAGGACGCAGCCTGCACGAGCAATTCCATAGGTCCAAATCACTTCGTTCTTGGCGGAACGGGATGAATAGTAAAAGTATGCCCTGGACCACTGGAAGTTCTGGTCCTGATGTCCGAAGATGTTTACTGTATCTCCACAAAACTGTTGTCGACCTGCTGCCATAAGTTTACAAGATCGTTTGTTTTCTCCAGACGATGAATGAAATGAAAATTTGGAAGGGATAACATAACGTTGCGCAAATCTTGGTCCAATGCGTGTGAATGGGAGATCTCCTCGAGAATTTCGCTCATTAATGACAATTTCGATGGTTGTTGCATGATGCGTTGTTAACATTAAAGACTAGTAATTGCACACATAGAAGTGCGAACATGGCAGATACGACAATGAGTGATTAAGAATTCTAGATTTCTTGGACGAGCCAACATGACGACTGGTGTTTGAGATGAACAATCAGAAGTGACAATATAACTCTTCGCGGATCTTGGTTTAATGTGTATTAATAGGAGATCTCCTCGAGCGTTTCTCTCATTAATGACAATGTTGACAGTTCTTTCATGTTGAGATGTTAGCATGAAAGGTTTCTAATTGCATATTAAGAAAGAAGTACAGAGGTCGTGAGGACGAGAAAGAGAAATTAAGGAGTGTCTAATTATGAAAGTGGTCGGGCGGGCTTCAAAATAGGGTTACAAGGTACAACTGTTCGAGGTGAGGGCGCGAGGGTCAAATTGCATGTCTCGAAACTTTTTGAGTGCAATATGCGTAACACCGAAGAGGGTATGATAGGAAAGTCCAGAGGGAAATTTTCATATCGTGGAAGTCCAAGTAATGTTTGCAGGACACAGAACAATGGAGGTGCAAACATGAGCATGCCTATCGGGGAACCCGCAATCGAAAAAAGTGGCTTAAGTATGGAATAGAGAAACGGCTGGGCGGATTTGTTTTTGCTAATATATTGAAACTTGTAATATATATCCCATAAAGAGAAAATAAGAGAAGATAAATTAATTTAAATTCGACGAGTTGAGCTTTAATTAAATTTCACTGTCTTGTCTACACTTTTGCTTTTTAATGACGGTCAGTATGGATGTTGCATGATGAACTATTGGCAGTAAACCTTGGTCGGGCACAGTAAACAGTGCCTAAGAATTGGAGATTTCGTGAACCTGCCAACCCGAGGAACCGCAAAAGAGATTCCATGAAATGGGAAAGTATGGAAAGTCGTTGGACAGGCCTCAGAATCAGGGCGACAATGGTTCCCCAGAAGACGTGACTTCCCGAAGTTCAAATTGTATGTTTTGGGACTTGAATGAAAAATGTGCACCACGTAAGAGACGATGGTCATTAATGACATGTTTAAGGTTCATGCACAACGAAGTTCTAGCATTAAATCTTACCAATTGCATTTCCAAAGAGAAGTAGAAAGGTGGCGGGGACACGGAATAGCAAGTAAGGAATGGATAATTATCGAAAGAGGTTGGTGACACTTTGAAATAGGGCTACAAGATACATCCAGCAGAGGTGGACCGAGGGTCAAATTGTATCTCTCGGGCATGATGATGATTTCCTGTGGACAAATTGTATATCGCGGAACTGCAGGTACTACTTGCTAGTCATGGAACATTGGAAACACAATCCTGAGCCCGCCGGTCCGAGAACCCGCAATCGAAAAAATGTCTAAGTATGAAACAGGGATACACAGTAAATGTACAATGTCATGGAAATACAACCAACTTGGGGCTAAGTATTGAAAGGAACGGCGAATGGTTGGGCATATGACGAGGTATTCTAGCGGACAAATTGTATATCGTGAAACTCTGGGCACTATTTGCAAGTTGCGAAATATTCCAAACACAATTTTGAGGTCGTCAATCTGGGAACCCGCAATCGAAAAAGTGTCCAAGTATGGAATAGGGAAACGTTGGCCCAGACTTTTTTTCACTAATATATTGAAATTTTACCTGGAAAGATCTTCTTTTCATGTTTCTTGACAAGTTTTGTAGGGATGGTTAGTCCTCGAGACTTCAGCTTATTAATGACAAGCCTTAAGGTTGTTGCATGATGGCGTTTTAGTATTAAACCTTTGGTGTTGCATATTTGGAAAGAAGTACGAGGATGGTCGGAACAGGAAACAGTGACTAAGAATTGGAGATTTTGTGAACCCGTCAACACGAGGATCCAAAATAGGGTGACAAGGTCTCCCCAGAAGACATGAGGCCCTAACGGTCAAATTGTATCGCTCGAAACATTTGAATACATAATCTATAACACAGAAGAGGGGACAATGTCAAAATCTGATAGTCAATTTGTATATTGCAAAGGGCGGGATGCCAACTGTTTCGTACCAATGTGTTCAGTTGTCACTAGTAAGAGCATAACTAATGTATATTAGGAAGGACAGGAAGTTAGTGGGGATGGAAGGCAGCGACATATACTTTCAAACATTTGTGAATCGTGGTGGAGTGAAGCTTGCGAATTTGAGCAGTCTGTGGTGGAATTGTAGATCACGGAAGTTTTGGGTGCAAGATGTATATCACGGAACAAGAAGCAGCAGAGTTAGAAAGCGCCAACCCGACAACCGCGGCCATAAAATTGGCTAAGTATGGAAAGGAACAATAGTCGGTCGGATTCGTCATGTGAGAATATAGATGGAGATGAAGATATGTCAGCTTGCCAATGTTGGAACCCGTGATCATAGAAAGGTAACTAAGTTTATAACCAAAAAGTGATAATACACGGTAAGAAGAAAAGGGAAAAAGGGCTAAGGAGTCTGCGATGGAATTGTAGATCACGGAAATTTTGAGTGCAAGATGTATATCACGGAACAAGAAGCAGCAGAGTTCGAAAGCGCCAACCTGAAACAGTGACTAAGAATTGGAGATTTCTTGAACCCGTCAATACGAGAATCCAAAATAGGGTGACAAGGTATACCTAGAAGACGTGAGGCCCCAACAGTCAAATTGTATCACTCAAAACATTTGAATGCATAATCTGAAACACGGAAGAGGGGACGATGTTGGAATCCGGTAGTCAATTTGTATATTGCAGAGGGTTGGATGCCAACTGTTTCGTACTAGTGTGTTCATTTGCCACTAGTAAGAGCATAACTAATGTATATTAGAAAGGACAGGAAGTTAGTGGGGATGGAAGACAGCGACAGATACTTTGAAACATTTGTGAATCATGGTAGAGTGAAGCTTACAAGTTCAAGGATTCTGTGGTGGAATTGTAGATCACGAAAGTTTTGAGTGCGAGATGTATATCACGAAACAAGAAGCAATAGAGTTCGAAAGTGCCAACCTGGCAACCGCGGCCATAAAATTGTCTAAGTATGGAAAGGAACAGTGGTCGGTCGGATTCATCATGTGAGTATATAGATGGAGATGAAGATATGTCAGCCCACCAATGTTGGAACCTGCGATCATAGAAAGGTGACTAAGTATGTAACCAGAAAGCGATAATACACGGAAAGAAGAAAAGGGGAAAACAGCTAAGGATTCTGCGGTGGAATTGTAGATCACAGAAATTTTAAGTGCAAGATGTATATCACATAATAAGAAGCAATAGAGTTTGAAAGCACCAACTCGGCAACCGCGGCCATAAAATTGGCTAAGTATGGAAAGGAACAGCGGTCGGTCGGATTCGTCATGTGAGGATATAGATGGAGATGAAGATATGCCAGCCCACCAAAGCTGGAACCCGTGATCATAGAAAGGCGACTAAGTATATAAAAAGAAAGAGATAATACACGGGAAGGAGACAAGGGAAAAAGGGATAAGTATCTCACAGAAGAACATCTATTGTTAGTTTATTAATGCCAATCCTTTCGAACCCCTTGTGAGTTCTCACTATTAAAAGCATAAATTACAGATCACGGAAGTTCTTTGGGTGCAAGATGTATATGACGGAACAGGGGACATAAGTGTTGGATACCGCAAACCTGGGACCCAGTGATCAGATAATTGGCTAAGTATTGAAAGGGACTCCGGTCAGTCGGGCTCGTGGTGTGAAGATATATATAAAGAGTTTCCAATTTGTGAATCCAAGAGGTCGTGATCATATAGATGTGACTAAATATAGAACCACAAAGGGATAATAGAGGGGGATAAAAGAGGGAAAATTAAGAGAAATTGTTTATATTTATTCCAATAGTATTCATATTAATATATATTAATAGATTATTTCTAATCCAAATGCAGATCATCTTCCAATTTGCAGGATCCTGTTCAGTTCACAAATTTCATTGAAATCCATAAGCAACATCTATTGTTTGTTTATTAATGCCAATCCTTTCGAACCCCTGGTGAGTTCTCACTAATAAAATCATAAATTGTAGATCACGGAAGTTCTTTGGGTGCAATATGTATATGATGGAACAGGGGACATAAGTGTTGGATACCGCAAACACGCGACCCGATGATCAGATAATTGGCTAAGTATTGAAAGGGACCGCGATCGGTCGAGCTCATGGTGTGAAGATATAGATAAATAGTTACCAATTTGTAAATCCATGAGGTCGTGATCATATAGATGCGACTAAATATAGAACCACAAAGGGAAAATAGAGGGGGGAAAGAGGAAAAATTAAGAGTTTTTATACATTCCAGCGGACAAATTGTATATTGCAGAACTTCGGGCACTGTTTGCAACTTGCGAAAGATTCGAAACACAATTTTGAGGTCGTTAATCCGAGAACCCGCAATCGAAAAAGTGTCTAAGTATGGAACAAGGAAACGTTGGTCAGGACTTGTTTCCGCTAATATATTGAAATTTGTAATAGCTTTGCCATTACCTGGAAAGATCTTATTTGCATGTTTCTGGACAAGTTCTGTAGGGATGGTTGGTTCTTGAGACTTTTGTTTATTAATGACGATCTTTACGGTTGTTGCATGATGTCATTTTAGTATTAAACCTTTGGTGTTGCATATATAGAAAGAAGTGTGAGGATGGGCAGAACAAGAAATAATGACTAGCAGTCGGAGATTTCGTGAACCTGCCAACACGAGGATCCAAAATAGGGTGACAAGGTCTCCCCGGAAGACGTGAGGCCCGACAACCAAATTGTATAGCTCAGAATATTTGAATGCATAATGTGTAACACACAAGAGGGGACGATGTCAGAATCCGGTAGTCAATTTGTATATGGCGGAGGACCGAGTGCCAATTCTTTCATACCAGTGTGTTCAGTTGTCACTAGTAAGATCATAGTTAATGTATATTAAGAAGGATGCAAAGTTAGTGGGGATGGAAGGCAGGGACAGATACTTTGAGCGAAGTTAATGTATTCGAGGATCGCACAGTGGAATTCTAGATCACAAAATTTTTGAGTGCAAGATGTATATCACAAAACAATAAGCAGTAGAGTTCGTAAGCACCAACCCGGCAACCGCAACCATAAAATTGGCTAAGTATGGAAAGGAACAGCGATCGGTCGAATTCGTCATGTGAGGATATAGATGGAGATGAAGATATGTCAGCCCGCCAACCTTGGAACTGGATATCATAGAAAGGCGACTAAGTATATAACCAAAAAGCGATAATGGACGGGAAGAAGAAAAGGCGAGTTCGTATGCGCCAACTTGGCAACCGCAGCCATAAAATTAACTAAGTATGGAAAGGAACAGTGGTCGGTCAGATTCGCCATGTGAGGATATAGATGGAGAGGAAGATATGTCAGCCTCCCAACCCTGAAACCCGCGATCATAGAAAGGTTACTAAGTATATAACCAGAAAGCAATAATGGATGAGAAGAAGAAAACAGGAAAAGGGATAAGTATCTGACAATAGAAAATCCATTTTTTGTTTATTAATGCCAATGTTTTTTAACCCTTGTTGGGTTCTCACTAGTAAAAGCATAAATTGCATATCACGAAAGTTCTTTGGCTGCAAGATGTATATGACGGAACATGGGACATAGGTGTTGGATACCGCGAACCTGGGACCTGGTGGCCAGATAATTGGCTAATTAGTGGCCAAGAAAAAGTTTTGATATTTATTTCAATAATATTCATATTAATTTATATTAATAGATTATTTATGTTTCAAATAAAAAACATCTCCCAGTTTGCAGTTTGTTGTTCGGTTCGCAAATTTCATTGAAACCACGGAATTTTTGAGTGCAAGATGTATATAACGCAACAAGAAGCAACAGAATTCGAAAGCGCCAACCCGACAACCGCAACCATAAAATTGGCTAAGTATGGAAAGGAACAGTGGTCAGTCGGATTCGTCATGTGAGGATATAGATGGAGATGAAGATATGTCAGCTCGACAACCCTAGAACCCGCGATCATAGAAAGGTGACTAAGTATATAACCAGAAAGGGATAATAGAAGGGAAGAAGAAAAGGGGAAAAGGGCTAAGTATCTCACAGAAGAAAATATATTGTTCCTTTATTAATGCCATTTTTTTCGAACCCCTCGTGAGTTATCACTAGTTAAAGCATAAATTGCAGATCACGAAAGTTATTTGGCTACAAGATGTATATGACAGAACAAGGAACATAGGTGTTGGATACCACAAACCCGGGACCCGGTGGCCAGATAATTGGCTAAGTTTTGGCCAAGAGAAAGTTTTTATATTTATTCCAATAGTACTCATATTAGTATATATGCACAGATATTATCAAATAGAAGAAGTTGTAATATATGTAAGATATTGAACAGGAACATGGCGTCAACACTTGAGTTGCCTTGTTGTAATAGTCATTAATTCATTCTATTTACAAGACCCGAAGAATGAAAGCAAGATGGGTCCTCCAATTTCTTTCTTTAAGTATAGGGAGTGCGCCACATAAGTATGGCCTATGACAAATTATTCTTCCATGTAAAATGTAAGGAACGAATAGAGTAGCCTTTATTTAAATTGAAGTATTGGGCAGCAAAAAAAGGTACAAAATAAAATGAAAAGCAATACCAGAGATTGGAAAACACCATAAAAAAATAAAACCGCAAATATTTTGTATTCAAATAAGATGGGTTACAAAATACAGTTGTGATTATTTGCCACAATGACTGCGATTTGGCATGCCGCCCACCAATAAAAAATATGTACAATAATGAAGCTTGTTGACAGTCTTCTTGACGATCAAATGCTTGATTCGTAAAAAACAACGAGTTGAATATCAATTTCGGGTCTTAGACTTAATTGGTGCTGCCAACTAGATATATCCCAGTTTTTTGAATAGCTTGTCTCTTCTAGATATGGCATGCTTGCATTGGTTGGTTATTCAACATTCCATTCTTTGTTAAGTATTAATTTCTCTCTGTCATCGAAAACTTGGGGTTTAAGGTTCCTTCCTTGTAATGTTCCTGACCATTGAAATCCGAGACAAATTAGAAATGTGATTCAGGCCCAATTCAAAGTCGAGGGAGTCGTTTTATGTGACGTCAGTTATGGGGGAAACAAATGCTGTTAGGCAACAAAATCCGAGACAGAAAAAAAAATTCAAGTATGTTGTGACTCATATTCTCCCTGTATTCGATCATCTGTTTGGTTGAAAAGATTGCCTGAAGATTTGTATGTTGAACTTATTTGTTTTATTACAGTAAATTGGAAGGAACGTCCAAGCCAGCTACAAAATGTTCTTATGTTGAAGTACATGACTTCTTCTGGCAGCACAAGTCTGGAAAGTCTATCAAATGTTGCAGATCGCATCAAAATATATCTTTCGTCGTAGGGGTGGTAGACATGGCGGCCCACAGAAAGGTATGGAATGTTCGGAAGTGACGCCAAATATTACTCCCTGCCCGAATACACTCAGTAGGAAATTATAAAATTGGATACCAACCAACCTGAGAAACTGTATGGGTGTTTGAATCAATATTCTGAAATTACAGAACGTTTTATACCAAAGTTGTAACAGAATTGATAGACAGTCAGTTTCTATGTCAAATAGTGTTGAGCGACCTCTGGATACAGCAAGAGACTTGACATACAATCAACTTTTTATCCACGTAGTTTCACCTTCAAGCATCCACATAGGTAGTGACCCCAGGCTCCAGATAGCTTTGGCCTCGAACATTGACATTGGCGGCGGCAATGGGAACAGTTCTACTGACTGCACTGCGACAATGCGGTGAACAAGTAAGGATGTCATTGTCAAAGTAATTAAACTGTAGGATTGTCAGACCTGCAAAGAACATTGACTTTAGTGTTGCTTTCTCACAAAATCTACAATGTTGGTTTGAGTCCATAAATCTTTGGACGTTGGGTGTCCTGTGCGATAATGACCTTGACATTAGGCACATGCCAGACATCTATTATCTAAAATTGCAGTGTTAATGCAATTGCCATAGTGGACGACGGCTCAATTGCATTGGCAGAAACAATATTAATTGTGTGATTACTTAACATCCTTGAAGGACGTGAAACCCAAACAACGCCTAAAACTTTTCGAACAGGCGTCTGTTCAAAACAATACATTGTTCTATATTTTTTTTTTTAAAGTTGTATGGTTTGAACATTTTTTTTAATCAAATATCGCATAAACTACAACAGAAGAAATGCATTTTCCCCATCAAACGCAAGGGAAACAACATGAAGAATGACATTAGATTGAAACGGATCTAGAAATACACCATTACATTAAGGTCTCTTCTAAAGAATGAAATAAGATGATTACATGAAGGTGGTAGTAAAAGGTGATTTTCAGGAACCAAATCAATACCTGAACACGTGAAACCTCTTGCAGAAGATGGTAGTATAAAGTAATCCTCAGAAAATGTTGCAAAGTCCATAATCCAGTTATATGTGTAGGAGTAGTAAAATAACAAATGTGCAGTAGCGATAGACAGTTGATTGTATATGGAGTCTGAAACTACATCCAAAGGACAGTGAACAAACTTTGATAAAGAACATAGATTTCTGTCAAGTCTGTTACCACACCCAGAAGTAGCTCAGCAAACTTTGAAAAAGAAACTTATGTAATTTTAGTATGTCATTTTATCCACCCATACAATTTCTCTTACCCGCTTCTGGGTACATTCGCGAATGGAGTAATATTTTGCGTCATTTCCAAATATTACAAACCATTTTGCAAGCCATGGTAAGTGCGACTCCTCTGACAAAGACAAATTCTTGTGTGCTCTGCAAAATTCGATACACTTGCCAAATCTATGTTGTTGGAAGAAACTATATACTTCAACGAAGGAGCATTTTGTAGGTGACCTGAAAATCCCTTCCAACTCCCAGCAAGAAAACAAAGAAGATCAACAAACAAATCTCCAGGCAGGATTTTCAACCAACCAAAGCGTCGAATACAGGGAGAACACCAACCAAAAGATACTTGTTTTTTTTTTGTTTCCCCTGTCTGAGTTTCTGTTGGATAACAGAGTTTTTTTTTGGCTCAAAGCTCACGTCATATAAAACCATTCTCTCTTATTTCATGTGGGCCTCAATGGAATCTCTAAGTTGTGTTACATGTCCATGATGAGGAACATTAGAACGAAGGCACCCTAAAGCCCAACTCTTTGATGATAGAGAGAAATGGCAATAAGTATTTAAAAGCAACGTTGGAGGATCACAGTATGATTTTCCGTAGATTTTGGTTGAATTCGTCTTAATGACAGATGCCCTCGATCTTTTCTCTTATTAATTGCAATCTTTTCTAATATGTACATTGAATAGTGACTAATAGCACGTAATAACATTCACATATCCGAGCAGATTCTCAAATCTAACAACATCTAACATATGCACACTATTAAAGAGGAACACGATGCCAAGGCCTCTGTGGATGACACGTTCATGGATGGCAGCGAGTTAGTACAGTACTGCACTATTACTATGATGAAGCCTTTAAAAAACTAAAAGAGCCAATATTTTCTTTTGCAAATTCAAAATGCAGGCAAAATTTTTTATCAGATCCCATAATATTCGCCTGTCTATGCATTTTAATGGGAGATGTCCTCGAGATTTCCACTTATTAAATCCAATATTTTCGAACCTGTCTGGTCGGTTGTCACTTTTGAAAGCATAATTAATGTCCATTGGGAAGGGCGGAAGGTAGCGGGGATGGAGGGGAGCGACAAAATGCTTTTAAACTTTTATGAAAACGGGAACGCATGAACCCGCGAAACTTTGAAAACTCGACTAAGTATGGAAAGGTAGGTCGGATAGACAGACTCATCGTAGGCAGAGTCAGGGTTGCGAGTTCGAGAAGTGTGAGGTCGAATTGTAGAGCATGGAAGTTCTAGGTGCAAGATGTATACACCGAACATGAGTTACCATAGTTTGATAGCACCTATCCGCGAAGCCGCGTTCATAAAATTGGCTAAGTATGGAATCGAACGATGTTCGGTCGGAATCGTAATATAGATGGAGATAACGATTTGTCACTTCGCCACACCGAGAACCCGCGAGCACAGAAACGTGAGAAATTATAGAACTAGAAATGCATAATAGAGCGGAAGAACAAAAGGTAAAAAACGGGAAAGTTTACAAGAGGAAAAAAAAGGGGAGAGAATAACTATATCGCTTAGACAACAACACTTACTCTCATAACTATGAAACCGTAGTAAGACATAAACCATGGAAAAAAGCATCGCCAACTATGAAATATAGTTGGAGCCCGACAAACTCTGGTTGAAGACGTAAGAGATGCAATTTACTTCGACTGCAAAATTTTGCATGTTATTTTATCTTAATAGTATTTTATGGGGAGCCAATTGCAAAACAATGTAACAACAGATCCAATTGCAGATGCAACACCCCAACATTGCAAAGCTTAGGCAAACAAGAGAAAGCAGCAAATAACAACCTAGTTAAGAAGCACCAAAAGGCCCAACTGCAGCCGCAGGACCCGAACCCTACAAAGTTGAATCAAACAACAATAAGAAGCATCCAGTGAACAAAGAGGCAAGCACCAACCAGTCGACCAGGAATGTCACAGTTCCAATCGCGGTTGCAGAACCCCAAACGTGCAAACTGTGACAAGATGAACAGGCAAACAAGAACAATAGCAACATGCAAATAAGAAAATCAAGAAGCAAGCATATAAAAAAAAAGTAACAAGCCCAAACCAGTGAACCAAAAATCAAGATGCAAGAAGCAAGCATGAACCAGTGAACCAACAATGTCATTGAAGTACAATATTTCCCAAATTGACTGCAGAGAACATTGCATATAAAAAAAAATGGAAGAAAATGTATTGTAACAACCTTGCTAAGTAAACATTTAACGTTGTGAAGCCTGTTAGGTAAACATTTAAGTCTGTCATAAATGCTCTGTAAACATTTAAGAAAGAATGCATTGTGGCAGGTCTCTTACGTACCAAAAAAACATTTATTATAATTTATTCTAAAATAAAATTAGTAACAATAGTTCGAACAGTAGAGAATGTATTCGAAGGACAAACTTTGGATATGCTATCATATCAAACATTGGAATAAATTTAGCTAGCAGAAAATGCTAAGCAAACATTCGAACTAATGCTAGCATTAATCCACCTTCAAACAATGCATAAGAAAAAGATATGATTCAAAAAGACTGTATACGATCAAAAAGTTTGGATATGCTAACATATAAAACATTGGGAATAGAGAAGTCGGAAATAAGACCTCCAATCTGTTATCCAATCAGATCATTACATATATGGTACTTTTTATTATTTAAAAATCAATGTTTTTAGTTCCCTAGCTCCAACAATAGATATTATGCAAATATTTGTGGTCAAAGGACAAACTAATATGAATTCAACGAATTATCGATCGCTATAGTCCCTCTATGCCTATGGCATGGACTAATAACACTCTATTATTATTAATCTAGTACTACAATATTATATATGGTTATAATTTTAAACAAGAGGAACTGCAGAGCAGCAAGTCCCTGCCTTTAGGCAGGGATGCCTCCTGAAAGAACATGTTAAAGATGCAGGAGTTGATTCTCTTAAAAGCGACAAGAACATCCTTTCCACTTGAAGATCGATCCTAAGATCTCGTGAACATGATGCTCAGTCTCTTACTAATTATTTGCCTAAAGATGTGTGGCTAGTGTTTTCATCATCATTATTGTTGTCTGATTTGTTGTCATGAGATACTCGGTAATTGCTAACCCTAAGTGCCATTTATTGAAGCTTGGATGAGCTTGTTTGAACTTGCTTGCATCAATTCAATGGTTTTTTTATTCATTGAATTTTCCTAATCCCTACTATGTAGTGAAAGAATCTCCCTATGCGATGAACAAACTACACTATGGGTACAATTGGTTAAGTATGTGCCCCTAGGTGAGGTGCTTATGAGTACCGATGTTGCAAGGCAAACAAAGTCTGCCAGCGCTTTCCTGGGACGGCCGATATGGGAAGCAAGGAAGAGTGAAAAAAATAAAGATTGTGCATGTAATTAAGTTAATTCGTAAATGTGATCTATGTGCATAAACCAATTACAACCGTTCGTCTAAACTTTTTTGGCGTCTAATAATTGGCTAATTTTCGATCTTACGATCTTAGACCAAAGTTTCTATCGGTATAGGTTTTCCACTAACGCTACAATAGTATAACAACATCTTAAGTAGAGCATGTCTAGCCATTAAATTCAGAGGAGTTATTTGCAGCAGGATTAAGAAAATGTGGCGCGGGATGTTACACTAGTTCAAGAATAATGAGAATTAATTTAGAAGGTTATTTAATGTAGAAGAAATTAAATTAGTAGGTCGTGAATTATGATGAGTGTGCAGAGGCATCGCTACAAGTTATTTATTCGAAATGTGTGTATAAAATCACTTTTTCACTATTGTTGTAATATATTAAATAATATTCACTAAATCACTTTTTCACTTTTTCAAATGCTTACATTTTTTCAGACATATGTTATAATTAATATTTTTTTGTGAATTTATGTGCAAGTATCAGTGGTCGTTCCACCTGGTTTACATCTGGTTTACATGCATGTTGGTCACTCCAAATAGTCTCCATGCATAACACTCATCTTCGTCTGTCTTCCATAGAGGCACGGGTGAATAATATGTACTATGATTGAAGGTCGATGCAAAACTATTTCCATGGTGAAACACTTGCTTGCTTCTATGGAGAATATGAAACGTGAACTTAATATTTCTCTTATGTGAAGGTGTCTACCACACTCACATGATTTGATTCACAGCACCTATCTCTGCATTATTTATTTCTGTTTAGAAGGATGGGGTGTCGAACCGTCTCTCTATTACTGGAAACGCATGCCAGGATTTTTTATGTATATATAGTTTGGAATAGTCGTACATGGTTACTCAGCAAAGAAAGTATTGGATTACTCTTCACGATTGATTGCGAACACTATCCACTATCTGAGGTTTATTCCTATCCTCAACCCGTAGGCTACTTAAAACAGACAAGTTTATGTATGACAGGCTTTGCTCGCCTGGAGGGATTCGACAGCATATCTATTGGGAGAGGTTGTTGCTCGCTACACCTTTCTCCTGGACTCTCCTAAGTTAACAAAGGATAGGGTAATGTCTAGGGAAGGAATATAGCATGAGAAATTTGAATCTCACCTTTTATGGCTCTATTGATTCTATAATGTTTGGCTTTGGTTCGGTAGTTCTTGGGGCAAAGGTAGTGGCGACAGTTGCGAGGGTGAGTGCCTATTATTAGTGTAATAGCTTGGTATGTTGGTGTTGAGCCTCTATGCCTCAGTTTGCTTCAAAAGCAAGTCTCTTCCTTTACAAATACTTTTTGACTGAAACTAGTGTTGGTGCTTCAACTGGATCTATTGTTGAACCAAGGTATTTTATGGGATTGCTTTCTATATTCAAGTCCCTAACACAGTAGATTTTCATAGAAAAAAACAAGTATTTTGAAAAAAAATGTTGTTATAAAAAATTTGTTATCATCATTTATCTAAAACATAAACAATCCATCCCCAAAGCTCCTGTCATAAAAGATAGTTATTGTCAATCCTAGTTGTGCTAGCAGTGAGTCTTTCTTTTACCCTATATACACAATGTTTGCATCTGAAATGTTGTTACCTGCACACACTATGGTTAGTCTTACTCTCTACAGTAATAGATTCAAAAGAAAGAGTGATAAGCTCTATCATTATCCTTGTTATTTTTTGTCCAAGAAGAGAAGGGTTCAGGAGTTAACCAAGCTAGGTCGAGCACAAACAGAAAGGCGAGGTGAGGTCTTAGGTGGCCCAAGGCTGGTGGATGAAGTAGTACGCCCTACCATCCGTCCTGCCTTATGTCTTGCTTGTGCGAACTAATGGATTCTCTTGTCAGAATCAATAATCAATTCAATTCTAAACATGAAAAAATTTCACTGGATATCTGCAACATATGCGACATATACCAATTTATAGAAGCTAGCAAAAGTTGGCAATATTGTTGCATCTAACTTTTTGTTGCATGTAATGTCCTTGATTGCGTTATGTGGTGCTCCAACACTAAGGCTTCCATGGAGATAATGTAACTTTTTGTATCTAACTTTATGTTGCATGTAATGTCCTTCACTGAGTTATATGGTGCTTCAACGCTAAGGCTTCCATGGAGATAATGTAACTTTTTGTTGCATCTAACTTTCAGTTGCATGTAATGTCCTTGACTGAGTTTTGTGGTGCCCCAACGTTAAGGTTTACATGGAGATAATGTAATGTATTGCTAGTTTAATCATACAATCTAATGATAAACGGTGAGCAGGATGAGGTGGTGAGGGTTTGAGGATCTGGCCAGGTGTTGAGCACAAATTTCAGAGAGTAACTGTGATTCCACTGCAATGATGCATGTTACACACTTTGTGAAGTCATTGCCACTGGGTGAAGTTGTTACCAACGGAGATGTTTGTAACAACTATGGACTATATAACAAATATGGATGAAAAATTTAATGTTTGAAATTAATGCTAGCTGGAAGCCCAACATTAATCGACCTTTCCATATATACTATAAACAAATATCAGGTTTCGTAAGTTTAAATCCAAAAATCAAGCAAATTTCCTCTCGTTGCCTCGATATGAGGCCAAATAAGACATCAAATATAAAACTTAGACTTAAAAATTAAACGTGAACACGAAAATTGTATGAGTTTTCAAAAAGTTTGGTTAAAATAGTTAGTTTACATAGATTTGTGTGCAGAGATTAATAAAACAGCGAGGAACCGATTACTAATAGTCCCTGCAGCCCGAAGGGCAGGGACTAATAACACTCTATTACTACTTTAGTAATATGACAATATATACCTTTATAATTTTTTATAATTTTAACCTAGTATTAATATTTTTTATCTAAACTTACTTTATTATTGTTATGTTAATTTTTATTTTCTATATTATTCCTATTATTACTTTTATTATGTTATCATTACATATTATATTATAATTATATATCATAGTATTAATACTTTTTAATATTATTTTTACTTATTATAATTTAGGTTTAATAACTATTTATTTAATTATATTGCAATAGTAATTTAGGGTTTCTCTAGGGTTTCTTAGCCGACGTCTATAATTTTCTAGGGTTTCTCTACTCTTTACTTATTTATATGCTTGGTCTCCCTCTTCTACTACTCGACTATTTGTCCCGGAGATGAATCCAACTAGTGATCCGAAACATTAACAATCAAAATCGTGATTGTGGACTTTCTGAGTGATTTTGTTAACAACTCTCACCACCGGAATCTCAAATCAATAAAGACTACTTTAGTTAGTTGACATAATCAAGCACTTCGGTGATGTTGAAGTTATAATTCAAAATTTCAAGTATTGGCCATAAGGGTATATAACATAAGTGATGAACATCTATTGGAAACTTACATGGGTCGATTAAAAGAAGACATTAAACATGAGCTTTGGTTAAAACATCGTGAAAATGTTATGAAATCTATGCATTTGCTCGTCATATTCAAACCAAGAATAGGGCTACACACAAGTTTATCATCTTCCCTTTCATCTTTTAGATATTAGAAGATTAATCCATTAGACAATTCTTAGCTCTGCAACTACAACCTGCTACCAACCTGCAACAATGGCAGACCCGCCTAATCACCAGCCCCGGTCAGGTTGGGCCCTACCTCCAACTTAGAACGTCCTATCCCTACCTCCCCTCCCACCAACCAACCCTCTTCTCTCTGTCATTTTTTGTCTCCTTGTCCCATATCCCAAKCTTTTTCTCGATGGAAGACAAAGTCAAAGTGCTTATGAGCACCAATGACGAGGCGATTTGGTCGAGGGCGAGATTATTCAAAATTGTAGACGAGATTGCATCGCTCAGCAACTCTATGCCTCGGTCGACTGTCCCCCTCCCTCCCCTTCCCTTTCCCTTCCCCAAAAGCCTCCAAAAACTAACCTTGACCCTCTACCAGCCCCCAACACTACTTTCCCCCATGCCTTACTACCATCGTTCATCCCCCATCCCGTCCCTTCTTCCCCCCGACCACTGTATCCTTCGTCGACACACCCCTTTCTTACCCCTCCTACTCCTCCCCCTCTTTCCTCCACCACTCCCCCAGCCCGCCCCCACTCTACTTTACGTGGAGCCACCACTGAACTCCCTCGAGAGGCCAAACCTTCATCATCTAGCTCGAGACACCCGACCCCCAGACCGTGGCRCATCAGAAAAWCAAAAAAAAAATGGTGCTCGRTATAGACATCRGCCTGGAGGACTCTATCACTMTGGCCCTTTGTACCCTTGTAGGCCRCCTATCCTACAAACRAATTTGCAACACAGACATTGTAGATTGGGTGACTTCCACTTGGAGCCCACTCTTRGGTTATGCCCCGGAGATATCCTATCTCATGCATGGCTCGTATAGCTTCCTTTTCAAATCCGTTGAAGACTCCACCATCATCCTAGAGCATCTATGGGTGATYGATAGATCCAATCTAATGCTCAAACATTGRAGAATCTGCTTCAACCCCTCACAAGAATACTTCAGCCTATGACACCTCTGGGTCCTCCTCCCAAGCCTGCCTCTCCACCTCTGGACTGCAAAAGCACTTGAGGCCATAGGGAACTCCCTAGGACGTTTCATCAACATAGACAAAGAGACCATAGCAGCACCTGCCAAGAAGGTAGCAAGAGTCCTAGTAGAACTGGACATACACGAGGGGCTTCTGGAATCTATCGACATTGAATGGAGAAATCATCTCACACGCCAAAAACTCGACTACCTCGGCATCCCTTTCAAATGCACATTCTACAGATGTACTGGTCACCTCAGGAAGCACTGCACTGGTTATTTGGAAGAATAGCTCTCGGAAGGCTCCATGCTGGAACTGACCACCTGCTCAGATTCCCCGGAGTTGAACTCACACGCCCACTATCTAGCTCCCCTGAAGGACGAAGTCTCAGAAGCATCAGAATCTCTCACAGGTAAACTTAAGCACCTTTGTCCATCTCTTTATTCTACCTTGACCAGCTGGGAAAGAAACCTCTTGGACTCTACACCTCTCCCTACACCTATATCCTCCCCCCGAGCTAGCTCTCCCCTGCCTCTGACGCCCAGTTGTACCCCCACACCTCTCCCTACACCTGTATCCTCCCCCTAAGATATCTCTCCCCTGCCTTTGGTGCCCAGCTGTACTCCCACTCCCCCCCTTTCACATTCCCCCCCTCCTATTTCTACCACTCGTTGGCATCTCTCCTCGGCCCCAACTGAGTTACCCTAACCCTCCCACTTAGTCGAGCCTCCCCCAGCCCCCAACAGCCCCGTCACACCTGATATCATTCATACCCCCCTTTCACATTCTCCCCTGTCTATTTCTACCACTCATCGACATCCCTCCTTAGCCCCTATTGAGTTACCTCAACCCTCCCACTCAACGAAGCCTCCCCCAGGCCCCTACAGTCCCGCCGCACCTGCTATTATTCGTACCTTGCTCTTACTTCACATACATCCACCCAAAATTTTGAGACTGTTAATCAAACTTTACCCACTCTCCCTACCCATAAAGATTTATCTACTCTGACCCCTCGTGACTCAAACACAGAAAACATTTCCCCGAGCAATGTCCTTCACACTCTTCTTCCCACCTAAAGAGAAATATTGTCCCCCACCCCGTTCCTTATCTACAGAGGCATAGGCATCTACAACCCCCTGGTTACGGGTGAATCTAGCAACCACTCTGTATCCCCAAGCACAAATCCTGTCAATGATTTCTTCTGGTCAAAGGGACAAGGTCTCATGCACTCCCCGATCAAAACCCGGAGCGCACGCAGGAAGGACGTTTCTTCAAAAAACTCTGAAAATGGGGCGCTTAGAGGCGTTAAAGCCCTGGCGAAATCCAAACCATGATCCTCCTCACTCTTAACATCAGGGGGGTTGGGGGGTCCCTGAAAATCGCCTCGTTTAGAAGACTTTTAGCCAAGATTTCACCAAACATCATTTTCCTACAAGAAACTATGGCCTCCAGCCACAAAACCAGACCCTTCTTGAATCAATTCCACCCATCCTGGCTCACTAGCTCTGTTGACTCCATTGGCACCTCCGGTTGTCTCACGGTCACTTGGGACCCCACTTTTTTTTACCTCGCCTCTCACCTTTGTTGTGGTGGAATCCTACTCACTGGCACCTGCCTCTGGAACAACAACCCGATTTCCCTCCTCAACGTATATGGTCCCTACTCGGAGCGCAAGCTATTTTGGGACAAAGTGGAAAACCATGGTCTCCTCGACCATGCCAATCTCATTTTAGCAGGTGATCTGAATCTTACCACCAGTGCTGGCGAAATTTAGGGCCCCTCTGCTTCCACGGACCCTCTTGCATCTTTTTTTAACAACCTTTTCCAATCTCACGCCCTGGTTGACATCTCCCCATCGGTCATTGTACCGACTTGGTGTAACAGTCGTGTGGGTGTCGCATCCATCCAAAAAAGACTTGACAGAGCATTAGTAACGGACTCACTCATTAATCCAAATCATCGGATTCGCTCCTAGGTGGAATATCCCTTTTTCTCCAACCATGCATCGGTTCTCCTCCAACTTGACTCCTCACACTCTCCATCAACACATCCCTTCAAGTTCAACTCCAACTGGCTCACTGAGGCATCCTTCAACCATATTGTATTGGAAGTCTGGTCCAATCCTATCCACAACACTATTTATGATCCTCAACACAGGCTGGTCTCAAAACTCAAAGCACTGAAAGCCAAATCTAAACATTGGGCCCGTAATCAAAAGATACAAAAACATACAAGGATTATTGAACTGGAACGCGCAATTCAGAGTTCCCTCTTAGAGGATCTTCCCACAAGAGCATCGTGTGACAGCCAAAACACTCTTCATCTTCTGGAATCTAAAAGAAACACTCTTCTTTTCGCTGAGGAAGCTAGTTGGCGCCTACACAGTAGAGCCACTTGGATCAAAGGCGGTGATCTCAATACAAAATTCTTCCACCAGTATGCTTCCTTCTGACAAAACAAGAAACACATCTGGGGATTGCAATACGATGAGGGCCTTACTCACCGAGGCCAAACAACTCTTTCAACAGCAGCCACCACACACTTTAAAAATTTCTATGCAACATCTACTCACCCACAATTCCGGGAGTCGGTCACAGTTCCAAATACTTACAACCGATTTGTTACAGCTGCAAACTCCTTTGCACTAGACTGTCCTAGCACACTCTAGGAGGTGAAGGAGGCCCTTGCTTCTTTCAATAAAGACAGAAGTCCAAGCCCGAACGGCTGGACAGTCGAATTTTTCATACATCACATTGATTTAGTTGGTCCATACCTTCTTGAGCTCGTTGAGGACTCCAAACTCCATGGAAAAATTATAGGTGCTCTCAACTCGACTTTTATCACACTCATTCCAAAAGAGAACAACCCCTCCACCTTTGGGGACTATAGGCCAATCTCTTTATGCAATCTCTGCTTCAAATTGGTAAGAAAAATCATTGCAAACCGGCTAAAACCCATCCTCTCGAGAGTCCTCTCTGAAGAACAACTTGGTATTTTAAAAGGACGTCAAATCTTAGACGCCATAGGCACCGCCCACGAGTGTCTCCATAGCATCAAGGTCAAAAAATCCAAAGCCATCATTCTAAAATTAGCCCTGAAAAAGGCATTTGACTGTATTGACCGGGACTTCATCCGACTAGTCCTCACTAAAACGGGCTTCAGCCATAACACCATCAAGTGGATCATGTGTGGTATTACTACAACGAATTTTTTTGTCTTAATGAACGGGTAGCCCTCCCCTTTCTTCCGCAGTGGCAGAGGATTAAGTCAGGGCTGCCCACTCTCCCCACTGCTTTTCATTTTGGCCATGGAGGGTCTCTCCCTGCTCCTTAAAAAAAGTCAATCTGATGGGAAGCTCACTGGAATCAAAGTCTCCAGACTTACCAAAATCTTACACCTCCTATTCGCAAACAACGTGTTTATCATGACCAATGGCTCTATTCAAGAATGGATCAAAATCACAAACCTGTTGAAGCTCTTTTGTAATGCCACTAGCCTCACCATCAACTCGAGAAAATCAACCTTCCATCATGCAAACTTACTGGATCAAACCATCACTCAATTGAAAGCACTTTTCAATTGAAAGCACTTTTTCCTCACAACTTCGTCCCTCTCTCAGAAGGTTTCAAATATATGGGCTATCTCTTAAAAGCATATTCTCTCAAACCTTCCGACTAGAATTGGCTCATTGCCAAAGTCGAGAAATGAATTGGCCACTGATGTAACCGTTGGCTTACCTTAGGAGGCCGCTACACCCTGCTAAAAGAAGTTCTGGAGGGCCAAGCTGTATACTGGATGGCGCTAGCATCCATTCCCAAATCAGTGCTAGACAAACTCGCGAAGCTGTCTTTTGATTTCCACTGGTCAGGATGCTCTCCACATACCCGTCAGCACCTCTGCAGTTGGGAATCATTAGCCAGACCAAAAAGGAAAGGTGGCTGGAGGATCCGTACCCTTCTACACTCCACCCAAGCTCTGGCTACTACCTCTCTTTGGCGAGCAAAAACCCACGCAGGGATCTGACACTCGGTTTTAAAGGATAAATACATGTCATCTGCAACTTTGGATTCTTGGCTAAAATCAACAACTCCCCCATCTAGATCGGCCTCCACTCTCTGGAAAACATCAACAAGTCAGCAAGCTGGATCACAAGCTCTCCTTGCTGGTTCTCGGGCTCTGGACACTCAATCGCTTTGGGAACGGATCGTATCTCAGGTATGGCGCACCACTCTAGTCTCTCCCTGGATCTCATCACCGCCCTACACTCAAAACAAGTAGCCTTCCTCTCTCAAGCAGCTGAAGCTCGTTGCTTATCCCCGATTTTAAATGTCTGGAAGTCTAGTATAAATCTCGCGCTTCCAAACAGCCTCGCGCCCAAATGGAATTTATTTTGTCTCCACCTTGCCAACACAGGAACTCAACTCAGCACTGCTGCTGATCAGCCAATGTGGATGGGAGGCAACGGCTCGGGCTACTTAACAGCTAATAACACTTACACAGAAATTACCAATTGCATTTGGCCCATTGCTGCCGGTGGCTGGTGTATATGTCTCTGGTCTTGGAATCTTCCTCTGAAGCACAAGCTGTTCATCTGGCTCACATTAGCGAATAAGATTAATACTTGGGACACTCTCAAGAAGAAAGGTTGGATCGGGCCCAACGTTTTCCATCTCTGTTTCCAAGCAGCAGAATCCACGCAGCACTTATTTATACATTGTGAGTTTACCAGAAAAGTCTGGTCCATCATCTCATCTGCACTCAAATTACAGTTTACCTGGAATGGAGCCACCTTAGCCGATTACTTTGAAAACTATTCAAATCTTGCTTTGCACACCATAAACCTTCCTCTGTTGGTCTGTTGGTACATCTGGACTGGTAGAAATGACTGCATCTTTGAAAACAAATACCCTTCAGCCACCTCTGTAGCTTATAAATCACTTGGACTCCATCACTGCTGGACGACCTTCCACCCTCGAACTAAGGCGATTGCCACAGGCAAAAGTTGTGCATGGCGGAGAAGTCACACACAGGTTGGTTTGATGGAGCCTCCCAATCAAATGGATTGAAGAGCGGAGCAGGCGGTGTTCTACACCTATCCACTAATAGTTTCTGCAGATGGACACTAAATTGCGGACAAGGATTCAACAACAGGGCGGAATTGCTGGGAGCCTGGGCCTCACTTCTTCTGGCATCTAGACTAAACTCGGATCCACTCTTACTATATGGAGACTCCCGCATCTTTATTGACTGGCTCAATAACAGAGCCACCTTGCAAGTCTCCTCCCTCCTTGGCTGGATGGAAAGGATCCAACAGCTTCAAACCTTCTTCACCAAGCTAAACTTCATGCATACATTTCGTGAAAACAATAAAGAAGCAGACTTCATTTCAAAAGCTGCCCTCCAGAAGCAATCGGGCACTATTTATTATAATCTGTTTGTGGATGGGCATGAGGGCCCACCACTCACACTATCACTTGTCTAGGATCTCCAGCTGTTCACTTTCTGAACAGTCCAATCGCTCTCAGCTCTTCTTAAGATTTCTCGGTCTACATCCTCTA
>ML821765.1:61226-108316 GCA_009831015.1 Picea engelmannii | reverse complement strand
GGGGGGGGGGGGGGGGGGGGGGGATACCCCCTTAGACAAGGCACTGAGCTATGAAATAAAAACCATGTGATCACCAACACATCAACACACGAATGAAAACATGAACATAAATTAGATTGCAGAAGTTTGAAAGTACAAAAACAATCGAATGCTTATTGATAGAATGATTTCTTCCTCCCTCAGCTATGGGGAAGCTGAGGCTTTTATACAACATGACTGAAGTCTAAAATTATACAAAGTGACAGATGGAAATTCATGCGAATCCGACTGTTCATCCAATTACATTGGTTTTGTAAAACTTTAGCGAGAGTCAGGTGTGTGCTGACTCGATAAACAAAATGATTTTTTCTTTTAGTCACCTACTTTCCTCCTATCACTTTCCTTCATGAAGACCATTTCCCAACTACCGACTGTAGTGTTGATGAGCTATGTACTTGAAATTGCAGCAACAGTAGACTCAAAGTTACAACAATGGAGATTATTCTTGGAGTTACAGTCGTTGTTCTGAGTCGCAACAATGGAGAGCGTGCTCGAAGTTGCAACAATTGTCTGGAGTTGCAACAACAACAAGTGCACTTGGATTTTTGGTAGTTGGTTTGTGCCTGGTTGCCTAGAGTTGTATAAAGAACAACACAGTAGGATCGTGCCTGGAATTGTAGCAACAAAAAGTGTACTTGGAGTTGTATCAGAGAGGTATTGCAACCACTGTGAAGAGTTGCAGTTGTGGTATTACTCCCATGTAGCAATATTAGTACATGAAAGTAGCAAGTTCCTTTAAGAAATATGCAAGAATAGCATAATAATGGTATATGGGGAAGGATTCATACCTTAGTGATAAGTAAGGAAATATGTATAATGAAAGTGTCAAAAAGGAAGTGATCAATGAAAAATGATAAGCATAAAGGTACTAGACAGGTGCTAAAAGTATGCAAATTTAGGCACTTGTCACGCCATATATCAAAACAAATTATGTTTGTCAGTTTTAGATGTAGAGTGAGATAACTACGGGAAAGAGAGTAAAGCACAGACCTAACCCTTCGATTTTCTTCGTGTATGAGTGTCGTGACAAGTCTATTGAATGTGTGCAAGTTCCATTTGTTCTTCATACGATGGTAAACTACAACAAAATGGGGTAAACCATTGTTATCTCTTCAATTTTTAAGGAGCACAAAGTCAATCGCTCTTCTTTGCATTTTGATCCTCAATTTCTCCAAAAGACGGTTTTCATTACAAACTCCCCCTACGTACAAGGATGTAATTATTGATTTGAGGTTCCCATTGTGGGAATTGTTAATAGAATCACTCAGAAAGTCCACAATCATTATTTTGATTGTCAACGTTTCAGATCACTAGTTGGATTCATTGTTAGGACAAATAGTCGAGTAGCAGTAGAGGGAGACCAAGCATATAAATAAGTAAGGAGAAAATAAATCCTAGAAGGCTATAGACGTCGGCTAGGAAATCCTAGAGAAACCCTAAATTGCTATTGCAGTATAAGTAAATAAATAGTTATTAACTCTAAATTATAATAACTGAAAACAATATTAATAAGTATTAATACTACTGATATATAATGATAATATAATAAAAGTAATAATAAAATAATAATAGGAATAATAAAGAAACTAAAAGTTATCATAAAAATACTAAAGTAAGTTTATTATTAATACTAGGTTAAAATTATAAAGGTATATAATGTCATAGTACTAAAGTAGTAACAGAGTGTTATTTAAAATTATAAATATATGGTCCCCAAGGTCTAGAGTAGTCGGTGGGGTTGTGTGTTGTTAAGGCACTCCGTAAGTGAAAGTCACTGGTTTGAAACCTCTGGGTACACCTCAAATCTAGCCATGTTAAGGGCTAGTGCGGTCCAGATCAGGTGCAATCTCCAGGTGATGTTGACGGCTTAGATGCCCCATGGGTAGTGGCATCTCAACCACAAGCCAATCTCGCAGGTCAGGGATAGTATAACCAACAAAAAAATAAAAATTATAAAGATATAGAATGTCATAGTACTAAAGTAATAATAGTTTTCTAGGGTTTCTCTGCTCCTTACTTATTTATGCTTGGTCTCCCTCTTCTACTACTTAAAGTAGTCTTGTTCCCACACTTTGCCACATTATGCTTCTAAGTCTCTTGTAAATAAACCCCAAGTATTAAGATAAGAATGAGGATTCCTTTAACTGCCCACATTGATAACATTGATAGGGTTGTCTCAAAGTACAAAGTTCCTAAGGGAATCCTTTATTTATCATCCATAATATTGTGCAATTCAAAGTATTCCTCTATTTGTTTCACTCATTTAAAGACATTTGTTCCATCGAACTTCCTTAATTCAACCTTGGGAAAGTAGATATCTTTAGGAACCCATCCATGATTAGCTCCATTATTAGAGTTAAATCCTCTTGATATATGCTTTTCAATAGAAGGTTGTTCAACATGAACACTACGTTTATTGTCATGAGTTTCTTTAGTCACATTATCACTTTTAGGGAGCCTCTCATCTAAAAATTGTATGAGCCTGAACACCATATTTTGTTCCATCTTATGATCCATCTTATGTGTTCCATCTATTCCATTTGTTATAACATTGGATTTTTTTGAGTTTAGATTTATTTTTATCTTAGAGTAAATTTTATATGATTGTTACAGCCTGAGTGGGCCTAATGGTTAAGAACATGTGTTTCCTCTTAAGAGGTCACAGGTTCAAATCCAGAGGGGGGTAGGGTATGTATACCTTCGTAGACTTTACCGGTCAAATCGTTAGGCGGAGGGGGGTCCCTTGTCCCACAAACAAGGGGGTCTCATACACCAATTTGGTGCGCTGGCTTGACCGTGACCTTAAAAATAGATTATTATTATTATTATTTATTATATTATATATATTATTTATTATATTATATATAGTTTTAATGGTAAATAAAACTTTGGTATATTAAGTTTGAATATTATATTAATTAGGGTTAATTTATAATTATACAGTTATAAATAATTATATTTAATTTAGATTTAATCACATAGTTTATTTTTAATTAAATGTTATATATTATAAAGATTTGTATTAATAAAAAGTGTGTTTCTTGGCGGGTCATATCGGGCGCTATCCTAGATCTACGACTCTTAACCAATTCACGATTTAAACTGCATGGAGGTTAAAGGGAGAGCACGAATGCAAAAACTTTAGAAGCTAAATTCGTACATGCCACGTGTCAAATACACAATCTATCGCATTTCACCCTGGGACCATTTCAAATCCGCCTCGCCAAACGTGAAACCCAATCTAACATCACCACATAACACTCTTGTATTGCATAAGTTCTCATGGATTTATTCATTGGCAAATTACACCCCGCCATGTATTCAAGATCGATTTTGGTTTGTTTTATCTTCTTAACAAACTACTAGCTAATGCCACCACTCGAGTCATCATCAAAACACATTCAACGTACTAGTTCACGTCACCTGTCAAGCTGATATCCAGGATAGCTTCCTATTTTTGGACATAATCATTCTAATTTCGTGAAATTAGGTTGTTTGTTGTAAAGCAAATGCTGAAAGATAGGCATTCCAACCAATTTTGGTTGAAGATATTTTTGTATAAAACGAGCTGGGAATTTTCGGCCTGGACATATACTACTTTTAATAAAAACTCTTTTCACAAACAATAAAATATTTTGGATTATGGGCTTGGCATATGTGTTCCTTCTCTATGATATGTTTTCGTGTGTATTTATTTCTTTATCAACTATATATGTATATATGAGTTACTTTTGAGTGCTCGTTTTTGGGTGTGTTGGTGCATTAAGCTGGAGTTTTTGAGGTGTTTTGGGGTTTTGTTGGGGTTTTTAGCCCTGCTTTGTTTCTCCCTTTGGGGTTTTGTTGGGGTTTTTAGCCTTACTTTGTTTCTCCTTTTACAACTTGCGTGCTGGTTTTGTTGTCTTTCAGGGGATGTTTGTGATATGTTTTTTGAGCATGGTCTTTGGACGTGTACTGCTCTGAACATCAGTGAGGTCTTGAAGATGTAAAAAATTATATTTTCATTAATATAATTGAGCTAATTTTCTACTGGAAAAAAATATATATACTAGTTATACAAATGGCAATTTAGTACAATCACTACTGTCATCTATTAAACATTATTAAGAGTGCACATTTCATCAATTTAATTGTAAGTTAAATTGTGACCTGCATTTTTAATTATGAGATTTGTTTACGATTTTAAATGTCATTTATCATGAATAGATAGATAGCTCATTTATACTTTACTCATGTTTTCTTCTATCAAGGATTGAATTGATATTTATCTTTGATACATTAATTGATATTTGATTTTGTTTCCCACTAGCTTCCAACAACATCAAATCTAAATTGTGCCAAAGTACTAAGATCTCTGCCCTTTATTGTTTGACATTTTAATTATTAAAAAACTATCATTGAATCTTAGCCAAAACTAATTTTAAATTCTCTATTCTTTGAACATATTCCAAAACCACAATCACTTAAAGTTCTAAAATGTCTTTGGCATTGTTTCCCTAGCCATGAAATATATCAAGGAATAAAACACCATCTTTTGATCCATCTTCTGTTCTATTTGTTCCATATTTTGATCCATATTTACCATGTTAATTTATATTTATCTTTTTGTGTTTACTAAATCAACATCAGTCATTAACCTATCACTCAATTCCTTAAATTGGTTCTTCAAATTGCATAGTTGGTTATGTATGTCGTCACTTTCTTCATGAGTCATGGTTGAGCTTTCTAGAGGTTTAATTGGTGTATAATTTTTTGCACCACCCTTTTCTACGTGGGCCAACAATAATATTTATCTACAGTTCTTATTTATTTTAACTTTGCCATGCTTTTTGAATCACCCGAAATATATCTTCCAATTAATTTATGTTAATTGTAAGTTACATACCTTTAAAACCTTGATTTGGAGACTGTCTTGCTGATCAACCTTCCACCAGAGGTAACTATAAAATTTTAGGCCTTACGATTCTAATATTTGTGTTGTATTAGCTTGGTATGTCTTCTCTGCAATTCCATAGGTTTTATGAAATTATGAAGTGCCAAGAGAAAGTTATGGTAACTTTCCCAAAACTTGTTGTTTTTGGTCCTTTAATGAGAGTAAACTTGTACAAATAACATGAAAATAGAATTAAGAAGTAACTCTGCACCGTTAGGATGATAAAGAGTCAATGAATAAGAAGCCACTTTGTGGGGGCAACCTCCTTTTACAATATATCCAATGCACAAGACAAGATGCCTATACAAATGAATCTACCTTATTATAAATAAGAGATAAAGTGAGCATGATGTAAAATACCACTAAGCAGACCTAACCATAATTAATATACTAATAATGAATGAGGGTTGGGGCCTTAACAATGAGGTTATTGTGTTATTTTAGAGGATCCATTTTGTAATAGTTTGTATATCTACACATAACAACATATTACCAACTATTCAAGATAATAGCCATACAACTATTATGCTCTGTATGAAGTTAATGAGGGTTATGATAAAGGAATTGGGATTTGGGTTCTAGAGACACACCAATATATGAGTGCAATTTCTCTATGTAATTAATATAAATTTGTTCATCTTGATTTACCAAAAAATAAAATTGTGACATCCTTTTATTTATGAGTTTATAACATATCACTTATGGATTTTTTTTTTTCCACATAAATATAACTATCTCAAAAGTGGAAAATTTGGTTCTTCTAAACATATATGTTATGTAGCCTCTTCCAAGTTCATATTACATGTTGTGGCCCAAGGATGATGATATGTAATGAAGGGTGGCACTTAGGGTTACCGAAGTTAGGGAGAAGAAGGAACTAGGGACACAACTTGAATTCTTGACCATGGAGGACGATTTGGAGGTGGTGGATTATGGTGAAGGCAAGGAACAAAGCCCAAGGTACATTTTTCACATGATCCAAGAGCTTGTTGAACTTTGGGAATTCTCCAAGGGATTGAATGTGACCTCATCAATAGAAGCCATAATGAAGGAGGGTACGTTAGATCTGGCAACTGATAGCAAAAGGGTAGTCAAGATTTATTTGGAAAAGATGACCCAAGTACAAGCAAGGATCATCAGATAGGGTCCAATATGGTCAAAGTTGAATGAATCTAGGGGGGAATAGTATTGAGTCAGGGTGGAGGTAAACACTTGCACTAACATTTACTTGTCCCATTCACATGTAGCTAATCCTCGATGCAAAGTTTCTTAGGTGGATTCAATACAAATTGTTAATGGTGTTAATGTGGAGGGGGTCTCAAAGGCAGGTGAGCAGGTAGAAGGGCATGTTGTTTAGGAAAACAAGGCCAGTGGAAGTGATGCCAAAGATCTGAATAAGTATGAAAATGCAAAGACCCACTCTACATGTAAAAATAAATGTATCAGAGTGATACCTCATCATGTTAAGATGGTGGTCAAGTATGATGCACAATGATTAGAAGTTGAGGGTTTAATGGTGAAGGAACTCATAGGATGGTTCATCGGTAAATTTGTCAAGAGTGAAACAAGTAAGTGGTGGTTTTCAGAACGATAGAAACCTTTGTTGGTTTATGTTCCAATGTTTCATGTTTTGGTGAGAGGGTCGATGGTTTCACTTTGAATAGTGAAGATGATGTTAAGTTGGTGATAGATAAAGATTAGTTGTGGGGGCCTTTAGGTCTTTGTTTGAAGCTTTGGGTGCTTAATATTGATTTGCATAAAAATCCAAACTACATCTGGAATGTGTTGGTGTCATTGCATAATCTTCCCTAGGAATTGTGGCATAACAAACTTTTAAATAAGGTGGATAATACTCTTGGACTTTTCATTAATTTTGAGGAAGGATGGGTGGAGAAGCTTGATGGGAGAATTGCTTACATATTAGTGGAACTCAACTCGTGGTAGGGATTTCTAGCAAATATGGATACTGAATGGTGTTCTTGGAAGTATTCTCAAAGTATTGATTATTGGAAATTACTCTTTTGATGTAGTGGTTGTCACGAGGTAGGCCATTTAAGGAGTACATGGACCTTTGGAGGGAAATATCCATTGAGCCAAAATAATATTTGGGTCAAAAAGATCAACGAGAAGGGGATTTTGATTAGTTCTTGTGCCTAAGAGGAAGTTGGCAATGTAACAAGGGTTAATTCCAATGAACCTATGTTGGTGGATGGGCATTCAAAGCCCATCATTGAAACAACTTAAGAGAAGTTTGAGTTTTTCACCAACATTGAATTCTCCAAAACAAGGTATGGATGTCCTAGACCCTCCTTTGTGTTTCTTGAAAAATAGTGTGGTCCTTTTGTTCCTACCAATAAGGAGGATCCCACAACCCTTAAAGAAAGTACTTTGATGGGTGTCCTTATGCATGTAGATAACCCCAATGGAAGGGTAAGGGAGGTGAATAGTTGAAGGGGGTTTGTCCCCCTACATCCCTTTGGTTTGTTAGGGAAGGGCCATTCTTCACCTCGTGGTTTAGACCTTTCTTGCGAGAATATCCTTGAGGGTTCTAGTTTGGGTCCAGACTTGGGTTCACCTAAAGTATCAAAGGGATTGCCCTATTTTCCCTTAAAACACCTTACGAAGAGGTTGAAAAACTCTCCTATGAAATCCTCTTATAATTTGAGATCTAAGAAATATCGGGGGGAAGAATCAATGGGTCTGGAAGGGGGAATAGATTTGGATAAAGGTCTTCCTTCCAATGCTGGCAACAAATCACACATTATTTTGGCTAAACAAAGCACTATAGATGTGACCATTAGAATGGGTAAATCCTAGAAATAAATTTCTAAATGATTATTCTCTCCTTAGAGGGGTTGGGGGTAACCCACAAGAAGCTATCCCCCAAAAGACTATTCTCTGTTTATAGAGTTGATTTAGTTATGCTACATGAAATGATGTGTGATAATTGGAGAATTGCGGGTTTCTTGTCTTCTATTTTAAAGGACTAAAATTTTTGTACTATAGATGCATTAGTTTTATCTTTTGGCTTAGTTACTAGGTGGAATGATGCGCTTGATACTGTTTCTACTTCAATTTTGAATTGAAGTATTTTGGTGGAGCTATTAGCTAAGGAGTTACAAAACATTTTTAGTTTTCTCAATCTTTATGGGGCCCTATGGAGAAAGGCGACTTATTTGGGATAATCTTGTAGATTTTGGTCCTCTAGTGGGAATAATGTGATTTTGGGGGGTGACTTAAACCTAACCCTTAACGTTTAGGAAATTTAGGGGGAGGTAGCCAAGAATTACCCTTTTGGAGACTATTATTCCCTATTGTTTGAGAGTCTTCATTTGGTAGATGTGGAACTAGTAAAGGTTGTACCTACTTGGAGAAATGATAGAAGGGAAAGAGACAGAATTTATAAAAGACTTGACAAGTTTCTTTCGACGAAGTCCCTTTTTAATGATAATATTAAAATAAAATCACGGGTTGGTTTAGGGGGTGCACTAGACCATCTTCCTATCTTAATAAAACTGGATGTAGAAGAATGGAAGCCTACTAACCCTTTGAAATTTAATCATGCTTGGTTGATGGATGAGGAATTTAGGGACTTATTAATCAAGAATTGGATACGTGTGGATAACCAAGATGGGGACTTTGGCATGACGAAATTTGTAGATAATATTAAAATAATTAAGGAAGTCATGAAAGGATGGGATAAAACCCTAGCTTCTAAATCACTAAGAGAGTTAAAAGAGGTGGAAGTAGGGATTAATGATCTATTTAAACAGAATGATTCTAGATTTTTTTTTGATGATGAAGTCCATACCTTGAAGGAGTTAGAGGGTATAAATAAGGACCTTTAATATAAGGAAGAGATTGTCTCGAGGCTAAAAAGTATGGTAAATTGGATAGAAGAAGGAGATAATAATAATAAATGATTCCATAAATATGTTAATCACAGGAAGCATACTAATACAATTTGGGATATCCTTCATCCTAATGGTACTAAGGTAAGAACTTTTTATTTTGATTATATATGTATATTTTAACCTTGTACAATCAATTATTGCAAATATATTCTTAATAAAAACAAAAAAGGTACAATGGCACCCACACACATGGCACACAGATTTTACCTTGGAAACCCAAATTGGGAAAACCAACAACCTGTTTAGAGTCGCACCTCTAATTTTCTATTCATCTTATCTTCATTGTTTACCATACAATATATATATATATATATATATATATATATATATATATATATATAGGATCCCGCGACATCCAAAACCCCTAATCCATTGACTCAAATTAGTCAACAACCCTAATTCTTTAAATGGAATTAGAAAACCATTAGCGAAAACCATGTGCTGAAAATCCTCTAAAAACAGACACAAACAATGCCATTTTTGTTTTCCAGGGGCCTTTCCCCCAAACTCTCGTGCAAGGGGGCTCCCACCCCCTGTAAACCCCCCTATGACCCCATCGATAGGGGGAATTGTGTTGGACACACCGACCACACTGAGAGGGGGGGGGGGGAATCAATGTAGGGCTCTTTTTCAAACTTCCCTTCACAAATATCCTTAGTTAGCAATTACCATTTACTAATTACTTATTGTTGTCATTTATAACCAGTTAAATGTGAACATACATCAACAACATATATCATCAATAAGTCATCACCACAAGGAACAAAAAGAACACAAGATGTATGTACAATTTTCTTTTTATTATGGACCACAACCCTTGGGTTATCAACAACAACTGAATAGAGTTACAACTCCACAAGAGAAACAACTCCACAAGAGCAACAATTCTACAATGCAAGACTCAACTTACACAACTAAACACCAACTGAGAAGAGGAATCAATCCTCAATAGATACCAATCTCTCAACAGGTACGTGACCTGTCAGTAGTGCAACATGCGTATGTATGCGCCCTACCAGTAGTACAACTCGCGTATGTACGCGGTCTGTCTGTACTATAGACTGCATATGCCTTCTGAGTAATTAGGGTTTTCTCTCTACGAAAAATTCAGAGCCTCTGCAACCTTCAGTCACATCTATTTCTGTCTTTCACTATCCAATCTGAACCATAACCAATCACAACACATCTATTCTCTCCCATACAATAAGCAAGAGTATTCATCTAGACAACTATGTAACCATACCAGAGTTTCTATGGCAGATCTGAGCCCATAGAGTGCAGAGCTGGAACTTGCTTCAGAATTCAAGAACCTGGTATCAAATCACACTCAAGTCTCCATGAATTCATCCAACTGTACGCACTCTGCCTTCCTTCACCCTACGTGTGTACGCGTTCTTCGTCATTGTCGCCCGCGTATGTACGTGCTCTATCCCACTACTGCTTGCGTACTCCTTTAGAAACTAGGGTTTCAGAACTTCTGAAACTTTCACCGTCATGATCTTAGACTTACAGAAACTTTGATGCATCCATGAGATGCTCTAGTCAATCTCTCTCTTAGAATATATCTTCAAGATATGCTCAAGAGATATTTTTCACAAGAGACCCTTGCCTCTTATTTATACTCTCCAAGTAGCTTCCTTAGAAGCATCTTCTAGGCCACTTTGTCCACATAGCCACTTTGTCCACATAGTCACCTATGTCCAACTTTTCCCAATTTACCACTTGTCCATGTATCCAATATCCACTTGACCACTTAACCCATTTTCCTCATTTTAGGGTTAACCTTCTTATAACCACTTTCCATAATTAGAAAGTTCTCCATTTACTTTATTATTTAAATAATCTTCCTTGACTTTGTCACTTCACTTAATTATTTAAATAATCCTCTTAGAGTTTGTCACTTCACTTTTAAATAATTTCTTCTTTGCAAGCACTTTGACTTATTTGACCTTTTGGGGCTTCAAGCCAACATATGAGGGTCCTCCAACTTCGTAAGGCCATAACTCTCAAACCGTGAGGATTTATGTGACGTTCCACATACCAATAGAAATGGCATGACAAGCACTATCCATCTAGGATAGTTTCACTAAAAAATTCAATGATCTTAATCTCATTATTCCACAATTAAGTATGGGTTCTCTAACCATACTTCTAGGATAACTCAATCACAAAGCRTCTTCCCGTGAGGGATTTCACCGTAAGGGGATCACTTTGAAGTTCATCCATTTATACTTCCTATCAACCATGATAAGRCACTTAAATGMAAAKCGTCTTCCCRTGAGGGCTTTCACCATAAGGGGACCACTTTGGAGTTCATCCATTTGTACTSCTTATCAAGACAATAAAGAGTCATMTTTACATCAATCCAACTATGCATCATATATCAATGAAACCACATCGATCCATCTTCATMTATGCATCATATATCAATGACAACTCATTGATCCATCTTCATCTATGCATGACATCATATGACTATGATTCCACTTGACATCAATCTATTCACATCAAGGACAATACATATTACATCAGTATGCTATGACAAGACATTGTTYCTTTGACGTCAATCAATCAATCCTTTGACATCAATGACAACATGATCCAACAGATTGCACCCCTACTKTAACCCCCCTACCAAGGGGGGGATAGMGAAAAAAAATGAAAGGCAAGAATATGAATGGAAACACACACACAMAAATATTGTAGAGAGCATAGTAATACATTGAAACCCAAATTCTATTAATGAGTGAAATAGGAAAATACCGTAAAATGCAAAGCAATACAAATGATCTAGAATGACGGTAGCTCATCTCTAAAGAGAAAGGTGTTGACTATGCTCATTTGCAAGAATAAATTACAAGAGGTCAAAAATGGCCTTTTAACATAAAGTAATAAACCGTAAGAGGAAAAAACCTTAAAGATCCAAAACCCTAAATCTAGGAGATGAAGTGCCAAAAGGATTGTGGGCCTCGAGGTGGCTAGTTGATATGTCAACTTCCTAGGGGTGTAACGTTTGCATACAATATCTGTTTGGGGTGCACAATAGCTCATTGGAAATATCTAAAGAAGAAGTACAATTGTTGGTAGACCTAGGTAAGCCATGACCACCTCAGGTACATAATGCATTTAGGATCTGGAAAACTATAGATAGAAAAATTACCAAGATGGAAAACCATGGTGAGTCAGTGGAAGTGGTGGGTGGCCACCGATGTCCACCTAGATCAACTTTCAAGGACATAGTAGAGGCAAGAAAACTGTATTTCAAATCCTTATTTAAATATATAGAAGAGTAAAACATTGGGGAAAGCATAAAAATCTTAAGTTTGTTTCCCAGTCTTATAGAAGAGGAAATGAATAGGGAATTGGAAGTTGAAGTGATCAATACTAGAGTAAATACACCATTGTTCTCTTTCCAGAAAGGAAAGAGACCAGGGAAAGATGGTTTGCGTATGGAATTTTATTTGGGGTTATACAATCTACTAGAATGTGATTTAGTACGAGTTGTAGAAGAGTCCAAGACTTCAAGAAAAGTGTTAGGGCCCCTTAATTCCACCTTCATAGCAGTCATCCCTAAAAAAATAAGATGTTGATTCTTTTGAAGATTATAGACCTTTTTCATTGTGAAAGCTAGTTGATAAGCTTATCTCCAAAATCATTGCTAACAAGTTGAAGGTTATACTATTAGGTATTGTTTCTGATGAATAGTTTAGATTATTTTGGGGAAGAGTTTTGAAATTTAAGTATTTTAGGAGATTAAGCATGGAGAATTGGTTCAGAGTGGAAATAAAATTGCTTCAAGGTGTCTCCATAGTTTAGAGAGCCTTTGTAAATGCCTTTCCCTTAGTAGGCAATTAGATAGCTTGGAAAGTAGGAAATTGCAGGAAGATGAGGAGTGGATAGGATTCTTGGATATGAACCAAAGGCAACTATAAGTTATCTAAGGAATTACTGGAAGTACTTCATGATCATGGGATTTTCTATCTAAAGGATGCAAATTTTTAGTTGAATAGTGATGATTGGACTCAAGATGGGTGGATTCTGATAGTTTAAATTTACATGGGGACTTGGTAGTGGAGTGGGGTAAGTATGTAAATACTCTTTCCCATAGTTCCATCAATCGAAAAAAGAAGAGTACAAACTTAGCTGGTCCAAGAACTTGGGAATTGGTGAATATACAAACAAGTTAGGGTATGCAACAAGAATAGAGGAGGATGTACATGTTGAGAGAGTTTGGTGGTTGATAATTTTTTGGAAGCTGTGTTGTACATTAAAAACTGAAATTCTCCTTTGATTGGCAATAGCGAATAAATTATTAACCTGGGATAATGGATAGAAGAGGAACTGGGTGGGCCCAGACAGATGTATACTTTGCAAGAATTACAATGAATTAATAGATGACCTATTTGTGACCTGTTTTTTCTCCATAGAAGTTTGGAATGAGGTTACTGAAGGAACTATGGGATATTCCAAATGGGATAATAGGTCTTAGGTTAATTTACCTATTGGGATGGCTAATAGACAAGGCCACAACTTCCTATAAGGCTCTTCCTTTTGTTTGCGTGTATGGGATTTGGTGGTATAGAAATCAATTGTTGTTTCAAGATTTGATCTTATCTCCTACTCGAGTAGCACACACAGTCATGTTGGCAATGCAAGAGAATAAAATATATCCTAAAGATAAATTCAATGGAAGTTTGTTGATGCCTAGTATTGATCATGAGAAGCCATGAGATTCTTTAATGAAGCAAGTCAAGTATTGCCAAGTATTTGTGGAACAAGAGTTATACTCTTTCTTGATTCACCTCATTACTTTTTGTTGAAGGATGTTGTTAGTGAAGGTTCAAATAATTGAGTTAAATTTTATGCTCTTTGTTTATTATTGAAAACTATTGAGAAAAAATGGTTAAAATATCCCCAAGTCTTTGGAGACTCAAAGTTTTTAATAGACTAGGTAAATCATGAGTGTGATATTGGAAATATGGGTTTGATTCCTAGTGTGAATCAAGTCAAGGAGGTAAAAGATTCTTTTGATGCTAACACTTTCACTCATATTTATCATGAATTTAATAYTCAAGTGAACAATTTGTCTAAGGAAGCTTTGCTTTTGTAGGAGGGTACCTTAATTGAAAATGAATTYAGAGGACACACTCTCCTATCAGTTTCAAAAATATCATTATTTTAATCTCCAATCAATTAACTTGTTGTCTTGGAGGTCTTTTATATTTATGTAAACTCTTTGTTAGATACTTTAAATTTCATAGGAGTTAGGATACCTTTGATGTTCATGATAACTAAGTGTCCACATGACAYTACATGATGTTTGCAATATGTTTTTGCTTTGAAATTTTGASGTAGACAATGYAAACAACACTTATTAGGTTTTGAGTCTATACTAGAAAAACATATGTATATTTTAGTTTCCTTCTCATAGATATCGAATATAGAGATTTCTTTCCTAAGGATATATTTTTCTCAAAAACAATTTAAATTTCCAAAAAATATTATACTCCTATTTTTCAAGACCATAATCGATTTCTAATCTTGCTCCAGTGTAACTTTCTCCACTCTTTAACCAACTTTGTTGTCTTGGAGGTCTTTTATATTTATGTAAACTCTTTGTGAGATCTTTTAAATTTCATAGGAGTTAGGATACCTTTGACGTTCATGATAGCTAAGTGTCCACATGACATTACATGACGTTTGCAATATGTTTTTGCTTTGAAATTTCGAGTCTATACTAGATAGACATATGTATATTTTAATTTCCTTCTCATAAATATCGAAAATAACGATTTTTTTCCTTTTTTTTTTTTCTCTCAAAAACAATTTAAATTTCCAAAATTTATTATACTCCTATTTCTCAAGGCAATAATCAATTTCTAACCTTACTCCACTGTAACAAAACTTTCGCCACTCTTTAACCAACCTATTGTAACATTGAACAAAATCTCTTGTTCTACTCATTGGAGAATCTTGTGTTCTTTCTCCCTGCATTATGTGTTCTTTGATTAACAATTTCAAAGATTTTATTGATATTGTGATATATAACCTAAAGCTTTATTTCAAATTGGCCCATTTTTTTTTAAAGTATGTACCAGTATTTAATTCATAATTAGTATATAGTAAACATGTCACTATAACCGTAACTAATTCAACACCTAGCAAACCTATTATGGACATATTTTTGCGTCTCCCTTATTTTATTTTATTTTTGGTTATGGTTTCAATAAACTGTTTTTGTATTTTTACACTATGAACTCCATGTCGCATTAACATGGTATAAATTATAGTTTGTCAACTTTATCACCTACACATGTCATCCATAGGGTTTGAGCTTAGATCTCAATCGAGAGAATCCCTCAATTACACCAATTCACCTTATCCGTGATTGAAAATTGTAATTTTCTAATGTATTTAAACAATGGTGGCAAGGTTCACGGCTTTGTTATCATACACGGATAAGGTGAATTTAGCTGAACACTAAGACCAAGCATTGGTTACATATGAAAAATTTAGCTGACCAGGCCAGTTTGCTATCGCTGGAGGCGGAAATCTCCAATCTCACCTACAGATCTACTAATTTATCCTGCTCGGTGGAAGATTCTGATAGGTTAAAACGACTTGAAGCCAACAGAGCCACTTTATTAAGCGCCGAGGAATTTGCATGGAGACTCCGAAGCCGGCAAACTTGACTTAGATGTGGAGATTCAAGCTCCAAATACTTTCACAAGGTCGCCAGCCACAATAGACACAAAAAGATGATCTGGTCTATCAACAAAGATGGAATTGAAGTTCGAGGGCAGGAGGCAATTAAAGAAGAGGCCGTCTCACATTTCACTAATCAGTACAGAGTTTCAGGTACGCATAACCTCCAGGATAAAGGGTCTGTCGCCTGTCTATTCCCTCGTTTGGTTTCCGGAGAGGAAGCTGCATCTCTTTACAAGCCTGTCTCACTAGAGGAGATTAAAGATATACTTTTACACTTTAAAGCTGAGCGAAGCCCAGGCCCAGACGGCTGGACTTCAGAATTTTTTTGTTTCTTCTTCGAGCTAATAGGAGAAGAGCTTCTACAAATGGTGGAGGACACCAGAATAAAAGGAAAGATCGCGGGAGGCATAAATTCAACGTTTCTGGTCTTAATCCCGAAAGATGGCAGCCCAGTCTCGTTCAACGACTTCCGTCCGATATCACTTTGCAACCTCATTTACAAGATTATTTCCAAGGTAATCTCCAACAGAATTAAACTTTTGCTCGGAAGGAGCCTCTCTGCGGAACAACTGGGATTCTTGAAGGGCAGAAGAATCCATGATGAGATTGGAGCAGCGCATGAGTGCTTACACAGTATCAAACAAAAAAACCTAAAGGCTCTAATCATGAAGTTAGACCTTAAAAAAGCCTTCGACTGCATTGATTGGGATTTTTTGAGGCTAGTTCTCCACGCGGTGGGTTTTGGAGACAAGTTCACTACTTGGATCCTTTCTTGTGTAACAAACGCTAATATAGCCGTGCTAATTAATGGGGATCCTTCCACTTTCTTCAAATGCAAGAGAGGACTTCGTCGGGATGTCCACTCTCCCCCTATCTTTTCATCTTGATTATGGAAGAACTCAGTACTCCATCCATTTGGAAGGATGGTTGCAACAAACGAGAGACCTCTCTCAACGCTTCTCCAATCTTAATTTTCAGCATGTTCCTCGCTCACATAATAAGGCAGCTAACGCACTCTCTAAGAGGACATTAACTGCAGTGGTAGGGAGGCTCTCGATCTATCACTGTGATAGAGGGAACGAGAGTTCCATTACCACATTAAATATTTTTGAATAAAGTGGTCTGCTCACTTCTCTGTAGCACTGAAATCGTGTAGCACTGAAATCGGTTTTAGAATCTGATTATTGGTTTGATGGAAGTCTCAGTCTCTAGATAGGTTTACACTCATTCTCTAGCATGGGAAGCTATCATTATTATGGCTGTTTTGATGGTATGGGCCCTTAATGCGAGAGTATTATGACCAAACTGATCACAGTCCTCCTTTTGTAAATAAATTTATTTGCTATATAAATTCAAGATAATTTTTTTTGGAAAAAAAAGTTCACAAAAACATGTGTTGCATTTATATAAAAGTAATTTTTCTTCTTTAGCTTGGAACTTGGTTTTGCATATATGATTTTTTACGAATCATTGAAAATATTCAAATTGCTGCATAAGCTTATTTCCTTTTGGACTTTTAAGCATTTGGTTTATTTCACACTAACATATAAGCCATGAATATTCCACTATTACAATCACATCACTATGCCAATTAATAATGCTTATAAATTGTAACAATAACAAATTGTGATCACACAATGTTGCTCTATTAGTCTTTGTCGAAGGTCAGGACTCTAGCAATCGATATATCGTTGACTGTCAATTATTTAATTTTTGATTAAAAATATTTTCAGATCTTCGAATGTTGTATATAGGAAAACAAAATAATTTTCTTCGCAATATTTAAATTACTTTTATAACAAACCCTATTGGTTGAAAAATTCCAAGTCTTATTGCCAATACAATGTAATTTTTCCATTGTTAAAGTTTATAACCTAAAGTGTGGAGTCTTATTGTTGCAAAATTACATTCTTATATAAACTAAGTTTTGAGTATAACTTTATTGCAAGTATATGTCATTGCTTTAAATTTACTACACTGCTTTAAATACACTACATTGATTTGGCTGACAAATGATGTCACGGCCTTAAACTATTCTTATAGATGATCGCATTGCTTCAGAAATGTTGAGCTTTCATTAAAGCCACTGCCACCGCCTCCACTACCTTGACAAAACCTCCACCACAGAGACAACTTCGTGGCCATTGTCTTCATCGTCTAGCATCATCTTACCATCTAGCACTGCCTTCACAAGAGGGTTGTAACAATATTCATGATATTGGTGTCCAAATCGAAATTTCACCACCTTCACAAGAGGGCCTTAACAATATTCATGATCTTGGTGTCCAAATTAGAATTTCGAATTAGTCAGCTGAAGGAATAAAGGAACAAAGCCACATTGGAGTTAGTCATATGAAGGAACAAATCCATATTGGAGCAAATGGCAAGTTAATGTTGGAGGAACCAGAGTGATGCTACACTGATGCTATGCAACTGTAAGTTATTCAATCAAATCTTTGTCTCTATTTACTCTATATAAAAAAAACTAAATTTTTCTTACCAGTCCAGTCAAAGTGGAGTTTCTTCTTTAACATCTATGAGCACATCCAGAATGTCCATGTCTTCTTGCCCAAGTACATTTGCTTCCTCCAAATGCAAATTTTTAAACATTTAAAAAATTGCTCTACAATCTAGGTGGGTTGGAAAATTTCTCTTATTCTATACACACTTATATAAATATATACACACTTATATAAACATAGATTTCAAATTGAAATGAAAATGAAGTAGAAGAAGAAATTGGGCTAACGTGTGAACTGTACATCTGTACTCCTACTTCTTCTCCCAACTTTTCAATTTTAAATTGCTCAAATAGTAGGTGAATGTCTCAATAGAAAAAGAAAACCCCATTCTTTTTAAATATGAGTGTTTGTTGCTACTGTTACGTTCCTTATCAAAGCTATTGCTACTCTAGCAGAACGACCAAGGGATATTGATAATCTTCACCTATCCAACTCTTCATTTGACAACTACAATCAATCATGTTTGCTACCTTGCCATTAGTTACTGTAAATGTCGACGAGGTTTTTTTTTTCTTGACTCATACATTGGATCTTTCCGAACTATCCTGCATACACAGTCCTAGTCAAAAGTTAAATTCAAGCATAGCCCTATGCTCAGATAAAAACCCCGTAAAAAATAAAAGGCAAGTGAAATGAAATAAAAAACTATCTTAATTTTACAACTTTTCTCCCTCAAGTTGAGCTCAGAAAAAACATAACAAAAAAAAATACAGCTCTGATCGATGCAATTTACAGAGCACAACTAATCAAATGTAGTGAAAATATATAAATTTTTTCAAACATGAACGTCTAAGGTTGCCCCTCTGCCCGAGTATGAAGTCTTCGACCTATGAATGAAACTTAGATACTGGGACATCTGTTAAAACTTGGTCTGCCCATTTCATCTTGGTCTTTTGTATAACTGCCATTAGATAGTTGTGACAACAAAAAAGAGTAATAGTAAATAATTGAAAGGAAAAAGGAAAATAATTATTAATGATCTTTTGAGATTAGAGGAATATATTTTGCATAACTATTAAAATACTTCTGAGATTAACGATCTTTCATAAAAAGAAAAACAACTTCAGTCATTAACACTATTGAAGCTAAGCCAATTTTTATGGATTCTCCACACCTTGAATTACATACGGGCAACCACAAATCTCTTTAAACAATTAAAGGGTTGATTCAACAGTGCCATAACTTTAGAAATTATTTGTTCATCCAAGTAGTGTCTATCTTGATTCTGCAGTGCTTCTCTCATTGAATGATACAAGCAAGTTGTTGTGTTACCTATGGAAGTAGTTGTGTGAATCCAAGCTCATGCTCAGTTAATGGTAGAAGATGTTGAAAGAATGGCTTGTATGCTTACCAATGCTGATAGAACATATACAGAGGGAGAAGGAATAAAACTTCCTATTGCCCACCCTTCTAACTACATTCTACTTACTGCCTCCAACTGGTAGATGTTATATGCTTATTGATGTGGTTTTTGTGGATGATTTTCTTCTAGTTGGTGACTCCACATATCTTATCCAAGATCTCCCATTTAAGTGTGAAGCATGCATAACATATATGCATATTTATCTTATGAACCATGCATATTTATAGTATGAACCAAGGAGATGATTTTTCACATTAAAATAGTGGCCAAGAAATCGGGATAAGCACACCAAGGTAGAATTATGGAATTTCCCCCATGGAAGGAAGAAATTGACAATGTACAACATATATCCCTCCACTTTACTATTCGACTGTTAAAACACATGCAAGATACATGTACCCAAATACTGCAGGTCCAAACCAATTATGGAAGCTTAATACAGTTCAACAGTGTGCTCATTGACCTCATAACCATTCCAGTAAACCACTCTCATCAAATAACAACTTTGATCAGAACATGGTTGAGTTGCAGGTAGGTCGACTATTACCCATCTTCACTAGGTTCTATTCTAACGATATGGGAAGGGAGGGTTCGACATACATACATGCATGCCATTCCACGTGGTGCGATGGTAATCATCGGTTGCAGTAAAATTTGGGTTTTTACCATGACCGTAGTCCATGTGCCACTCGATACCCCACTACTTTTCTAGGTGGCGTGAATGAAACAACATGAAGAGCATTTGGACGATCGTATCTAGGTGAAATCAGATGGCTGAACATATTCCAAGACTAGTTGTTTCCACTTGCAACAATAATAATTAACAATTGGCTAAGCTACTATGTCCTAGCTCACCTTGTTAACATAAATACATTAATATGTGTTTTGCTACTCTGTCCTATTGCACCTCGTTAACAAAAATATATTAATATGTGTTCCTCGTATTATAAGCTACCATGTGTTAGTTAATTTTTGCGGTGGAATGATTCGTTGTTGTAATATTATCTATGCGTGTTACTTAATTTTGGCACAATTGATCATCGAGAATAGGTTTTAAGAGTGGTGAAAGCTTTTACGTACTCATTTTTCCATGGCCATACCTCTACCTTGCCTCAGAGCCAAAATTGGGAAGACCATGATGACCACTTCTAGAAACTGGGTTATACCTTATGCTTAATGAATGTTGTTTCAGTATGGGATTCAATTCGAGCCTGTAATGTACCAGTTTACTGAAATTCTCCATAGATTTTTCTTAGACTAATGAAAAGGGAGGTGCACTACAAATATTGGGAAATAAATTGGTTTGGGCGTTAAGCCCGAAGGTGCTTATACAACCAAACTTGGATATCAAGCTATGTTCAATTCAGAGCAAGGCCAAAACTATCCATGGTGGTTATGGTATATCTGATCCATCCAACACCATCTACAATGTTCCCCAAATATGCTCTCCAAGGACCAACTGCCTCATGACGTTTACACCTAAGCACAACATCCATGTCACCCTTATTAGTACAAGTACTCTTTGTTTCCTTTGCCGGATGGTCCCTTGGGTGCTCCCCAATGAGATCAACTCATTCATAATTATGTGTACAAATTGTACTTCGACTTGTACTGTGCTACCTTCATTCATTTAAAGGAAAATTAGACTTGAGTTGTGTGATAAATATAGTCATCATCTTCATCATCAACTTTCGGTTGGAACAAAAAGGAGAAGGAAAAACAATGAAGCATCTCAGGTCTAATGACAAAAACACTTTCTTTTGTTTTCCAAGATTGTTTTCCTTGTACAATTTTATTCATTGTGTGTAATTCTAGAACTTTGACTTCATAAATTTATGCCTGCTTAGGTTTGCGATCCATTAATGGCACATCCTTTTGTCTGTTCAATTTCCTCTTAAGGTTTCTTTATATTGACTTCAGTTTTCATAGTGTTCATGTTGCAAATGAAACCAAAATGTTTGAAAATTTAGCTGTAGGTTTCGTCATAAGCCCTTAGCATATACATACTTCAATATAAAAATATAGATCTATATATACATATATATTCCTCAATCACATTTCACAACACAATTGTAGTTGTGAAATCATTCTATAATATAAGTGCTTTAGATTTTCTATCATTAAACTTATTTTTTCTCTCAAAAGTCAAAATCAAGCATTTTCACCAAGGAAAACCTAAGATTTATTTGCAGATGATTATTATTATCATTATTATTTTGGGAGTGAAGTAGTTGGTGTAGGTTTTGGACAATATCTAGTGACTATAGTGTGATTTCCATTTCTCATATGGACTAATGTGGTACTAGTATTTTTCTAAGGCTTCTACTTCATCGACTGGTATTCTTTAAATTATGAAAATAAGTGCTTACAATGATAACCGATAACCGATAACCGATTTAAATTATGTTTCAAGGATCCCAAAGAACTTCAATCCATAATGATGTTTGAATAATATGGGGCAATAAACAAATTTTTAATCTAGGACAGTGAACAAAAAAACAAAATTTGTTATTTGTTTATTGACCCATATTACTAAAAGATCATTATGGCTTGAAATTCAAGCTCTTGATACTCTCGCAACTATGTCTATAAAAGGAAATTAGCTATTAACCAATTGATAATGTAGGCCATTAATGTAGTCTCACCCATACATGTCTCTACATGTCTCTTATAAAAGCAAATACGAGATTGGTATACAACATGAAAAACTAAGACAGATGAAAAACTGCAAAAATGATTTAACAAGTAGAGGGAAAGGGTCACTCATTATTTTAAAACGATGAGGCTTTCATTGTTTCAGTTCCTGCGATTAACCTCATAGGCTGTAAACCCTTATATGCAACATTGTCTATCTATGGAAATTCGTTTTTATTCTAAAACAAATTGTTGGTGATATTTTAGTATTGCACTTCATACTTCCAAATTGATTCAAAACACAAGCTTGAGAACATCCATCCCTTGAGCCTTCATTTCCCCAATGTGATCTATGTTTGAAGCTACTTAATTTATTTTAATATTTTGCATGCTACAATGATATTTTTATACTTCTGTCACTTTGTTTAATAGCGATTGCAATACTGGATTATCAATTAATTCTATATGGAATTTTTTGTAATACTACTATTCATTCAAATGTCTTCTCACGAAGATGGTCTGGTAACTTGCATCAAAGACATGGATAACTCTTACTAGAAGAGTGGATGGTAAGGATGCTCTACTATGACCTAAACTGACCTAAATTGTATTTAAAGAATTGAATCATGCATTGACAAAACTCTAGCTTCCTAATTTGTGTAAGTGACTGATTGGTCTAAACAAGTCAATTTGGGGACATATAGGTAGATAATTGTTTTTTTAATCATGTATTGACAAAAGTCTAGCTTCCTAATTTGTCTAAGTGACAACTTGGTCTAAATAAGTCAATCCGGGGACATATAGGTAGATAAAAAAATTCCACACCTAATGGTATTTGATATGAATTATATAGTGTTAGATCTCACTATGTCAACAACCTTACTGGAGAGAATATTTTGATATCTCAATCAGAGATAAATAATATCTTTTAAAACCAACAAACCAAATTAACAACTAAGTGATTGGTGTTTCCAAATGATTCGTTTGCTGTATTTCAACTAGAAACAAGTAAAATGCAGAATCTCCGTCTATTCCTACTATTATTGCAATATGTATATAACTTTAATAGTCAACCGTCCGAGTTATGTAGTTGAATGTAAATTATTATTACATTGCTAATTTATTCAATTGAGTGTCTATTCCAAGTATCAAATTCATGTCAAACGTATCCTTACTCCTATTTTCTTTTAAATTCAATCTTACTCTTATTTTTTTATTTTAGGTTATGTTCAATATTTGAATGGGGACATCATCGTTTCAATTTAAATATGTATTTCAAATCAAAAAACCTGTTGAGTGAGTGAATGGTGAAAGTGAGATATTCTTGCTCTATATTTTAATTCTCCAAGTGAATCCAACCCTGTTGGGTGAGTGAATGGTGAAAGCGAGATATTCTTGCTCTAGATTTAAATTCTCCAAATGAATCCAACCATAGGCTTACTACAATATTAAGTAATAAAGTACTATAGGATGTTTTATTATTAAGTACAAAAGAGCAACACGTGAGGAGGGAATTAAATCTTTCTCTCATATATATATATACTGCGAGTTCTTAGGAAAAGGAAATAAGGATGCCCAATGTTCATGAGTCAATTAAGCCTGTATATAATCAATCGAGTTTGGGTAAACAATTTTAGGCTTTTAGTAATTCTTTCACCGTGTTCCCACCATGTTTAATGTTTATTTTTGGTTGTCCATCTTGGTCTCCATTACATGTGACTGAGCCCTTTTAGTTCCTACAAAAACTCTTATGTTTTTGAATTGGGTGCATGCCCTTTTAGTTCCTACATAACTCTTATGTTTTTGAATCGGGTGCATGGGTCTAAGCCTAGTGTAATCATTAGCTCATGTCATGTCTTATTTTTGTGAGATCTTAAATTCAAATCACAAAATGTATGAGTGAAAAATCGCCAAAGTCGACAATATTGAAGAATATAATAAAACAAATATAATCTATAAATATTCCATGTAAAAAAAGTTTTGAGCGATACAATAAAATATATTAAAAGATATAATAAAATATTTGAACTCACTACTGTTTTTTAATAATATAATTATATAGCTTGAAAAATAAATATAGTTTTTATCTATTTTTTCAAACATGTCTTTTTTTTAAATTAAATATGTTCTTAAAATTATACCAATAAATAAAATTACAAACAATGTATGAGGATGCCAATAAACATATGTATATGGATGCCAAATAAATAAAACTACAAACATATGTATCGGGATGCCAATAAACATAGAATGTGGATGTCAATGTCTAAAAACCTAGAGAACTTCGTATAAAATTCTTGCTTTATTATTTTTTCTGAACAAGAATATTAAAATTTTGTTTGAGAAGATAATGATAAAACTGCAAACAAATATATTGGGATGTCAATGTTTAAAAACTTATTCTTGCTTTTTAATTTTTTCATAATAAAAATATAAAAAATTTGTTTGAGAAGATAATATTTGTTCTTATTATATAAATATATTATTGCTCCTTTCTAATATCTTATATATGATTGCTCCTTTCTAATATCTTATATCTTATGAACTATTTTAAAAAATCTTCAATTTCAAAATTTTCAACTTAAGTGGCCATCCAGAGTGGCTTTTAAGGCTTACAAATAATTGATTTTTTTTTTTAACAATTTAATTTTGGTTCCCGTCATTTTGATAATCACCAGTTTTGTTTTTTTTGTTTTTTTAAGGATTTTTAAGATGTCCCTTCTCTAGTTTCATTGGACGATTGAAAGCAATGGAGTTTGAACTTGTACAATAGTTGAATTCTCTCATTGACCCCGAGGAAATTCAAGTTTAACCCTAGGAGGAATGTTATTTCCTTTGTTCTCCATTTGATTTATTTAGCAGGCGATCTTCACAATTCCATTTATCAATCCCGTGCCATTGGAAGCAGAGCAAGCAACAGGAGCAAGGGCATGCTCTAACATGTTTTATAGGAAGCAACAATAATGTGTGTTGTTATACAATCATGACCAGTTCACCATCTCAATATAGTAATTCATGGCAAAGGTTAATGTTCGTTTTTTGATGTAACCTTTGACTTTTAGATTTTCTTGATGTTCACCCTGCATGACCAAAAAAGTATATTAATCATCTAGTTGATAAGCTACTGCTTTGCTACTTCTTCTTTACAATTCTAGGATGGATATTCATATCAATCGTCATGGCATTAAATTAGCTTAGATATTATAATTAATTTGAATGCAATTTGCTTCTGGTAATGACTTTTAAAGTTGTCGTATACATGTAGGATTTGGTTATGCTTTCAGACATAAATGTGTTTATGTCAATAAAAGCTCCCTTCAATTACAAAAATCTATTTTCAAAGTACTGTTATTAGCCTTGCTTGAACCTTGATATGTATTCTTATGTAGTTTGGTTTCATGTTGCCCATATTTAACATGATGCCCACTACCTAGATTATATGCTATATTATGCAAAAATACTTGTTGGCAGGGACATAGCCACTACAGTGGAACTTGTTTTACTATTACGACCTCTCTCAACAAGGGGCATCACAAGTGTAACTAATTACAAGGTTGTTTTTCTGGACTATCTATTAACCTCTGTATTGATAGTTGGTGAGGTCATTGTGTGGTGATTTTATGCTTGTTTAATGAGCTATTTTAAATGCCCAATTGGGTGACACATGTTATAAGACTATATGTATGCATTAGTAAGATATTTATAATGTGTGATTTGATTATGTTTTGATCAAATGATTTTTTATGGCATGTATGCTTTTTGATTAACTTTATAGGTCCAATCTTGGATTTTTCATTTTTCTAGTGGTGGTGTTATTTTAGGAGTTGTATAATCTTGTAGAAAATTTTCTTCTAGTTGTCGAAATCCGATGATACAAAAAGTTAGAGTTCTCATTGATTCAGATTTCCTTTCGAATTTTCGACGATTTGGGTTAATTCAAAATTGGTAATTACCCATGGATACATCGTTCCACCATGCATGAAACTTGGATCATGGTGGACTTATGATCATGCTTGCAATTTCTATTGAATTCTTATTGAATTTGTGACTAGAAGAAGGTCCATGCTTGCTTTGTTATTTATCAATCTTGTAATCATGTTTGCCATAGTTGTGTATGGGCTAGATGTAGTCTGATTTGTGATTTTGTGTTCTAAATATTTTGGTGTTTAAATATTTGACTTGCTCTTTTACGAGGAATATCTAGATTATGGAAAATGGTCCTTATATGTGTATTTTGTCTTTTAATGGTTCCTTTTAATGGATTTCACTCAATGATCCGATTTTGAGGAATGTGTATTGGTTGTAGCCTTGAATGTGTTTTCTATTTAGGGTGGCATTGTGGTTAGGTATTTATTATGTCCAAGGTGGAGGTGATTATTTAAAGGGATGCATAGATTTGTAGTTTGTAGTAATTTCTCATTTTTTTTTGTGGTTGAGACATTTGTGGTGTTGTTGTCCTGCACATTTCTAGGTCATTAGTCTTTTGGTTGGGGTGTGGCCAATATTATTGTTTGATCTTAGGTAATTGTTGTTGATGTCTATTGTTGCTTTGGTCATTGTTGTGTGGGAAATATACGTGCCAATCCATGCATTGATAAAATTCCTAGTTCATGACATGTTAGTGTTATTGTCTCTTTTGGCTTATGGTGTTATGATTTTTTCATTGGGGTGATATCTCATCTATCTAATGTTATAAAAAGAGAACAATGATGTTAGAGTTTGGTATTCTGGTGCAATTTACAAATTTGTATGGTTTCCTTTGTTGTAATATAAAAAGAGAACAATGATGTTAGAGTTTGGTATTTTGGTGCAATTTACCAATTTGTATGGTTGCCTTTGTTCTAATTCTTGCGGTTGTCTATGTTAATGTGTTATTTGTTGTGGGTTTTTTTGTTCATTTTCTTTTGCATTTGGTTATAAGTGTATTCAGGCTTATTAGGAAATGATTCTATTGTAATTTTTTTGGGGGCCAATGACCACTTTGGGGGGATGTTGCTAACACACACAAGCCTTTATCAGTGACATGTCATGATAACATGTTGGAATTATATTAATGACTAGGAAGTCTGATTGTTAGGTGGTATGATGGCACCGATTGTCCAACTCAATGTCAATGCTCTCACGTTTGTGTGGTGTTGTGGTGCTCATTGTCCTGTGAGAGTTGGTACCATCTTAGCTTATGTAGTGAAATGGTGCATGCCATTTTTATATGGTGATTTTTATGTTAACATGGATGATTGTATGCATGAGTATGTGTAATGATCTTGAGTTATTTATCATCGAGTCTTGCACTAACATTGTCAAATGATATGGGCCACCCATTACTATGTTGATAATACTTTAGTGAGAATGTATATTGATGTAAATGGGTTTTGGGTTAGAAAGGGACCTTGGGATAGTGAGTGCAATCCCTTATTTGACCATCATAATCACGTGTACAAATATGTTGAGCCTATTGTTATTAACCAATGAACTTACCCATGAGACATTAAGGGGGCATGTGAGGTATACATTAATACATGTATAAATAAATAGATAATAATATGAGTAAATAATAATATATACAAGGTAGTGAAGAGAACATGTGTTATTTGATAAATGAAGAGAATATTTGTTATTAAGAAATAAATGTGAGGTAAATGATAAAGAGAGAAAATACATTTGTGCAATTTATGCAAAAGAGATAAAGAGAAGATGACACTTGTTAAACATGCATGACTTTAGAGAAATGGGGAGTCTTCTCCTCCACTCTATATATAAGGGGCTTAGCTTTTGATAATTGAAAATCAATAAATACATCAAAAATATGAATAGAAAGAGGTTAAGGTATATATAGATATGAGTTCTTTATGCTATTACTATGCTATTTGAATCCCTACTAAGACAAGGGTGTGGAAATAGACATTTGATATTAATATGTTATGCTTTGGACATGCCTCAATCAATATTATTGTTAGTGGCACTTGCATAAACTCCCCATCAGTGCATGCCACCTTCCAGACTCCCATAAACTCCTCGTTGTTGTACATTGTCTCTTGCACTTGCACTTGCTAGGACATAAAATTGTAGGGGTAAAAACAAATCACTTTGGTTTTGTTTTTGAGTCACATATTTAATTTTTTACATCATTAACTTGACATGTCACACCTCCATGTTGTATACAAGGTCCCCTTTGTCACCATCTATCTTTTTAAGTGTCAAGTCAAAGTTGGTTGATGTGCTACCAATTCACTAGGAGAGTTCGCAACATACTCTAAGTACTTCATGATTTCAATTTTGTCATCATTGCAATAATATGATCATGTCAAGGAGGATTTATGGTTTTCAGATCCTACCATTTAACCACTTCTCCAAGGATTATGTCATACCATCAACTAACAACCTCCTCGAAGTGTGCAAGCTATGTTTGACAGGTGATGCAAACTGGTTAAGGAGGAGCATTGGAGGTTAGATAGATTGCAAGCACACCTGTTCAAATTTGATGGCATCTACATCAAGCCCAAGTTTACCAGATACTCCATGAGGTTTTTCATGCTTTTTTAAAGACTGAAATAAGGGTTTTGGCTGACTCATCTGTTGGCACTGCAAACTGGCATTGCGAACTCATTTTCTACAGCAGAGCCTTCTAAATATTTGATCATAACTTTTGAATGGTGATGTGGGTTCTTCTGAATTTTTTTGTGGAGGAGAATGATATTGGTATTGACTTGTTGACCAAAATTCATCCTAACCCAGTTTAGCATTTGAGAGATAAAATTAAAACACCAGTGCACTGCAAACTCATTTCCTGTAGCAGAGCATTCTAAAGATTTGATCATAAATTTTGAATGGTGATGTGGGTTCTTATGAATTATGTTTTGGAGGAGCATGATATTGGCATTAACCTGCTGACCAAATTTCAGCCTAACCCAGTTTTGCATTTGAGAGATAAAATTAAAACACCAGTGCACTGCAAACTCTTTGTTTTGCATAGTTTTTGGATATTTGCCTTCTTTGGAGGTTGCCACCTGTCAAGGAGGGTTCGAATGACTCTCAGAGATCAATTAGATGATAAAGGACACCTGAACCTAATATTTAGCTCCATTAAAACCTCATGCAGTGAGTTGGCAACAAATTTATTAATGACTTCCAACAACTTCATGAAAATTAGCAGTTTGTTGGATTTTTGTCTCTTTGACTGTTGCCACCTATCTCCAAGGCTTAGAATCCAATGGAAGAGATGGGTTTCGACATCCTAAGAATATTTTGGATGTTATTTTCTATTTAATGGGTGAGGGGAATCAAGAAGGGTTGGATTGATGATCCAAGAGAGGAGAGAGCTAGAGGAACATTTGATTTGTTCATTTGTAAGCTCGAGGGCATGTGTTATAGAAATTCCTGCCATTAAAGATTCATGAAATTTGTGATACCATAATGTTTTATCTTATTTCGATTCTTTCTTATAATCTTGATTGAGTAATATTTACAGATTTTGAAGATCAAAAGATGCCTTTGGTTAATGGATTCATGAGCTGCAAAGGATTTGTGGTAATTGCCTGTTAAGCATAGATTATTGTTCAAGAACTATTTAATCTATCTTACATAAAGGATCTCTATTATGTGGATATTATTCTTTTTGTTTACCTTCTATTCTTCTACCCATCTCTGCATAAGCCTTTTGTCTGGTAGGCAGCCTGATTGCCAGTGATATGCAGAATGCTATGACTCCATGCCCAATAGAATGTATTTGCAAGCAGTCTGATGCTCTCCCTTTTACTCTTCTCTTGCTGATCCACCAATCATAAACTTAATTTTAATCCATTTATATTCTGATGGGTACTGGGCTTGCACTTACAACAGTCTAAATGTGACTTTCAGTGCTAACAACACCGACTCTAGATTGTGATACGTCAACTTTATAGAAATGGAGAGTCTTCACTTGGATGTCTTTAGATAAATGGAGAGTCTTCTCCTCCACTCTATAAATAAGGGGCTTAGCTTTTGATAATTGAAAATCAATAAATACATCAAAAAGATGAATAGAAAGAGGCTAAGGTATATATAGATATGAGTTCTTTATGCTATTACTATGCTATTTGAATCCCTACTAGGACAAGGGTGTGCAAATAAACATCTGATCTTAATCTGTTATGCTTTGCACATGCCTCAATCAATGTTATTTTTAGTGACACTCACATAAACTCCCCATTAGTGCATGCCACCTTCCAAAATCGCATCAACTCCCTGTTGATGTACATTGTCTCTTGCACTTGCACTGACTTACGATTGTCATACGCCAAGTTGATGAGCATGATGTCTTGGGTTTACATCGATTCTTATGCTCATGCTAGAGGGATTTTATGTGATTGTTTCATTGCTAGTACACAAATATTTATAATTCCTCTTCATAGAGCTTGCATAAATAAAATCTATTCAATTCCTCATTTACACCTAGATTTCCACTAGTGATCACTTGCTTAGGGGATAGATCTTGGTTTTGTTATCCTTTCATTTAGTAAGGATAATCGAGTGTTAAGGAATTTAGGAAAATTGTTGGATTATATAGAGGGGGAGGTGAATCAGTAATGAGCAATTATACCACTTATTAATCCTTTAAACCATAATGTATATTCCTTTTACTTATTCAACCATGTTCATATGTTCATTATCAATATATTACTGTATCATAAACATTAACATCCATCAATGCATAATAAACAATAAAAAACACATCCACACAATACACAGTACACCAAAATTTACGTGGAAACCCAATGTGGGAGAAAACCACTAAATGCTTTTCTTATATGTCAATAATTACATTCAAGGAAGCACCAACTTCCAATTCTCCAACTCCAACTGGAAGGAGGCTCCAACCCCCTAGTTTCTTAGGCTCCAACCTGAAGGAAGCTCCAACTCCCTAATTCTCTGGCTCCAACCCCGTGGGTTCTCCGACTACAACCAAAAGGTGGCTATAACCACCTAGTTCTTAGGCTCCAACCTGAAGGAAGCTCCAACTCCCTGATTCTCTGAAACCAACTGGAAGGAGGATACAATTCCCTTTCCTTGCCCCATCGTACCGCCCTGAAATATAAGTGTCAAATGATGAAGCCACTGCCACACTGTCCCTGTGAGATATACCACTATAAACCTATACCAATATGTGCTAACAACCTGTACGAATAAATTGTAGTTAACTTGTACCAACATATACCAAAAATCTGTACCAATAATCTCATCAATAGATCATATTTGATAACATAGATCTCATACCCAATATCACCATAATATCACTCAAACCATGTGCATCAGTGTCTCTCTAGTCATGTGCCATACATGTGCATACAATCATAATCATGTGTAATAAACCCTCACATGGACTAGACATCAAACCCTTACTGATATGCAACCTCAAAATAAAACAACAACTTCAACTACACATCACAACCAAAAGCCCAATATCCATATGCCAAATACCAACAACAAAATACCAACTGTATCCCTCAACAAATATGATATAGGCAACAATACTAAACAACCAATAACATCTCAAGAGATAAACCCTAGCTCACAAAACATACCTCAAACAAGATGTGCCATATCTCTCATGAATAGACTCCAACCATGCCGTTGTCGCGGTTTTGCTGCTGTGATTTTTCTTGCCGCAAATTTTTTGCCGTGATTTTTCTACCGCACTTTTTCTTCCGCGATATTTCTGCTGTGATTTTTCTACCGCACTTTTTCTGCCGTGATTTTTCTGCCAAAAATTTGATATATCAATAATACCTGCCAAATAACCTTTCACAAATGATATTAAATAAGCTTCAATCGAGACAAATGAGAGAGGTTTGTCCTTTCCTTTATACTCTTCATGTCTTCCTCTAGAAGTTTCCTTGCAACAACTTTACCCCTTTCTCCATCTTCTAGGGTTAACCGATTAACCCACTTTTGTTCACTTAACCTCTTTGTCCACTTTGACTATTCAACCTTTGTCCACTTAACTTAACCACTTTACCACAAATAATAAGTTCTCCACTTTTAGATGCAACCAACTTTATTATTTAATTAATTTCTTTTGCAACCACTTTTACTTATCCATAAATAGTAAACTCACCACTTCTTGTTGCAACCACTTTATTATTTAAATAATTTCTCTTTGCAACCACTTTGACTACTTTATTATTTAAATAGTTTCTCTTTACTCAGAACTTCTTGTTGCAACTAACTTTTATATAATTAGTCAATTCATAACTTCTTTGCCCTTAAATAACTTCTTGTTGCAACCACTTCATTATTTGATTTATTTCTTGGTCAACCACTTTGACTATTCAATCTTCTCGTCACAACTACTTTACCATAATTACCAAACTCACAACTTCTTGTTACAACTAATTTATTTTTAATTATTTTCTTAATGCAAAAACTATACCCATGATTAACTCCTAGTTTCACCCACTTTGACTAGTCAACTTCTTCTAGGAGTTTCTAGAATAATTTGACTTCTTTGACCTTCTAGGGGCTTATAGATAACTCATGAGGGTTCTCCAACTTCACAAGGCCATAACTCTCTAACCGAGAGGAGTTATGTGACGTTCCACATATCACCGGAAATGGCATGACATGTACTATTCATCTAGAATAGTCTTACTTCCATATACACTGATCCACATTACATTATTTCTCAACCAAACTTGGGTTCCTTACCCATACCTCTAGAGCTACCAGAATGTGGTATTGGACATACTCAAAGGTTGACTTCAATCTATACGAGGTGACATCAATATACAACATCACTCTCCAAGGATTGACATCAATGACAACCAACTATCCAACTGTACATCAATCTAGACCAACTGTTTGACAAAAAATAATAACATGATCAAATTACTTAGGTTTTATGAGGGGATTTCATGGATTTGACTCACAAATTCAAAAGTAAATACATTCCATAATCAAAGGATAAACCTTATTGAATTTATCAGTCATCCCTTCCCAGATGAAAGACCAAATATCTCAAGTCCTCGACCACAGGGAGAGACCTTAGTGACTAATTTGATTTTAAGAGGAAGGTAAGACCTCCCCCTCTGGGCATGATCTTATAGATCATTTAAAGAGGTTATAACAAGTTTCAAGAGGAAGTTAAGATCTGGGTTTGTGTTAGATTTTGTTTACTCCAAAACTGTTTTCACTTAGCTAGGGGAGTGCTTCATGTGACGTGGAGGGATTGTGGTTAGTCCCATAGCCCCTTTGTTGAATTTTGGTTGAATTGCATTTGGAGAGCTTAGTGGATGTATGGTTAACTTTGGATCTATTCTATTGAGGCACTATTCATGATGTATTATTTGGAAGCCATATGGAGGTTTGACATCTTCTATAAGGACGTACTTATTGAGGAGGTTAGGATCTTAATACATGTGGTGTATCCACCTTGGATGAGGCATTATAGACTTGGAGGTTGGATGAATCCCTAGGAGAATTTGAGCCACCTTTCACATATGTTGAGGAGGATTGCTTGAGTTGAGTAGCCATAACATTACACCATCTTGATTAAAGGTAGGCTTAACATGTGGACACCTAGACTTGGACGATGCAGCACCTTGTAAGTTGTACAAACCCTATTATGCCATGTGGCATTCATGCTTAGTGTAGAAATCCACTTGGGGGTTGTTGTTGATGTAGTCCAGGATTTACTAGTGGACATGGTCCATATATTATTTTTGTCCTTCTTCACCTAAGTCTCTATAAAAGGAGGAGAGTGTCTTTGTATTAAACAACTACTTTGTAATGATCCAAATTCTTAAAATGTCATAATAGAATAGAAGTACACACCATATACAAAATGTGAGTGTGGAGCACAACTCCAAGATAGATAAGTTATACAATAACTCCTTAAATAATAGGAGAACCTCCTCCACATAACCAAATACATTCATACATCACAATTCACATCCCCTCAATAATGAATACATGATCTCTATATATACCTATTCACACCTACACATGAGGCCTCTTTACTATTAGGTCAACTCTATTAGATATATATTTACACATTACATGTACATTTAGCCCCATATATGCCCCCCCTTGGGGTCTTATCATATACATTTAATGCTATATATGCCGCTCTTGGGTCATAACATAATACCCTCCTTCAAAAATATTTGTCCTCAAAGATTTGCATTTAAAGGCTTCACATGTGATGAAACCAAGTAATAATATTTTCTTATGTTCCTGCTTTATTATTTCCATTGATGATGATCCATCCATCCAAAATCAATTCTTTTCGGTTGTAATCCTTGGTGGCTAGTTGCATAGTTTTCTTTCCCTTGATTCCATGTATTGTTGTTGAAGCTTCCCCAATTTGTTGTAGATGTTGGTCTATGGTAATAAATTGTTGAAAAATGGTTTTGTGATGCTACATTCCATGAATATTGATGAGTATTCCATATTATTCCTTGATAATGCTGATATTTATCTTCTTGTCTTCCATGGAATCTTTCCTGATAATTGTAACATCCCCCGTTACCAACACTAAAAAATTCTCTAATACCAATTTGTAACATCCTTGTTACCAATCTACTTTGATACCAAAATGTAATGTTACCCAGCTTACTGTTGAGCAACTCTACTGCAAAATATAGTGCATAGATTCTACTATATAACATTGGTCTATGCAGACATACTTGAAGTAACGCGCTTGACCCCAACCTGGGTCGCCGCATAAACTTTCCTTTTCTAACACAACTTATAAAAGCATAAGTAACATAATGCAACTGCATACACAATCATACTGAGCATATAACCTTGTTGTGAATGTACTCCACTCTGAACATATGATCACTATTGTGCACACACCCATTCTAACTCGTACACAAATTTTGTTCTCCTTATACGTGCAGTCTGCTTCCCTGTGCGCACGACCTTTATAATCCTTACCTCAGAGACTCATGACCCTCATTATAAATTTAATTTAACAATAATAAATAACAACAGTTGTCATACTCTGCAAGTACGACTACAAATACCGAATATCAACACCACACTTACATGTGCAAGTAGGATTATACAGAACAACAAAAATTACTTATATGAAACATCATACACGAATTAATACCCATATTAAAAATAGATAAATAAGCACACAATAAAAGAGACAAGCACATAAAGGACACTTATTTGTTATGAAAAGTCACCAACTGCGTGCATAACTCATATGTTCCTCCCGACCATAGACTTTGTTGCTCATATAATTTCAACAATAGGTCACTCCGAGCTGGGGATTAACTCCACTAGGTAAAAAGGATTCCTAATGCCAGGATAAGTTTTGATAATAAACATAATTTCTCAATCCAAGGTGTCACTGCTACAATTATTCTACAGTCTAACATTCTCCACGTGTCTGTCCCACCCAAGGAAGTGTGCCCCTTCTTTGCTCAATAATCCCTCAACTGCCCCACTTCCCTTCTAGGGCTTCAACAATAGGCTAAATAGGAAGTCTCATAGCCCTGCAACTAATTCCCATTGCACCACAGAACAATTCCCAACAAAACTCTCATTTGGAGAGAATGCTCATGGGTCTAACAACTCGCCTCTTCAACAACAAATTTATCACATGGAGAGAATGATTATGGGTCTTACAACCCACCTCTTTGACGACAATTACTCTGGTTACAATATGGAAAACCCTTTTACAAATATTCTTTACAGATAAGATAATGTTCATCTATCCTCAGTTGGTCCAACCCCTTCTGCACATGAGAAAAAAATGAATGAGCGCCCGAAATATACTAAGGAAAACAATATATATTGCATGCCTTAAACTGGACACTTGTCACCTTCAGGAATAACTTTAGCCATATGGTGACTCATTCCCATCCCTTGAAAACTTAGGATAAATAATTATCGATAAATTATACTTTTAAGAAATATTAATAAAATATTCTCTTGGACTTAAGTCCCCCCCTTTTCCCTTTTCAGTGGAGTTTATCCCCCTGTCTCTTTTCGTCTGAACTATCTATGCACAACAATTTGATAATATTAATAACTTGAATGTGATTACATTTAAATGGATAGGTTCACTATCTTATTTGCATCCCGACTCACCAACCTCATAATCACACAGACTCTTCGACCTCAAATATATATATATATATATATATGTATGTATATATAGCCCAGTCCTATGCGCAATTCCAGGTAATCCTTGCACACTTAATCAAGTGCACACAACACTGTGAAATGTGCGCATCCTTCCTCTTATGTGAAACTACACTCACTTACCTTGGTGCACAAAACACTATCAAATGTGTTCACCCTTTCTTTGATAACAATCTTTGTGCACTGCTCAGGTGTGCACAAAACCAAAAATTGGTGCCAACGACTCACCGACCTATATGTGCATTTACATTTACAATTGGTACCAATGAATCACCAACCTATATGTACAATTACAAATGGGGTTCGTATTAGGGACATTGCATTCCCCTCCCCATTATTTATGCAATGTCCTTAGTGCATTATATACACATGTTCATACAAAATTTCATAAATATTCAAAAATATGTGGATACTCTACCCGCCTAGAATCCTTGTGCTCCCAAGTTGCATCCTTAGGAAATGTACCGGGTCCATTGGACCTTTACTAGCTCCATGGCTCAATTCTAGAGCTGTTTGTTTCAATCCAATATGCAAACCGATTGCACTCAAAAATCGCCTTCTGGCTCCACCTAAATGACATTCCAATCAATAATATGATGAGCATCAGGTACGTACTTTTAAAGCAATGATACATGGAAAACATTATGAATATGCAAGGATGCATGTAATTCAAGCATATATGCGACAAGACCAATCCTCTCTAGGATTTGAAATGGCCCACAATAACATGCTGCCAACTTAAAACAATTGCCCAACTTCAAGAAACTGCATCTGGATTTTAATTTCAAGAACACATGGTCACCCAATTTAAACTCTCTATGGGTTCATCCTTTATCTACACAACTTTTTTTCCTGTCTTGGGCAACCTTTAAGTTATGCCTTATCTTAACCATCTTCTTTTCCATTTCCCAAAGTAGACTTGGCCCAACCAGTGCACGATTTGCTGGGTTGTCCCAACTCACTAGTGTGTTGCAATTTCTACCATAAAGTGCCTCAAATGGGATCATCTTTAAAGATGTTTGATACCCATTGTTGTAAGAAAAATATACAAAGTGAAGGTAGTCTTCCCATTTTGATGGTTTATCCACCACATACATCTTGAGCATATCTTCAATCACCTAATTTACCCTTTCTATTTTCCCATTTGTCTCAGGGTGATATGTTGTGCTAAAGTTCAGATTTGTTCCAAATCCTTTGAATATCCCTTTCCAAAAGTTTGATGTGAAATTGGAACCTCTGTCAGACACAATTATCTTAGGTACACCATGCATCTTAGAAATTTATCCATGTATATTTGAGCAATGTTGGTTTCCTTGTGCGTTGAATTCACTGAAATAAAATGGGCAGCTTTAGTAAGCCTGTCCACCACTACCATAATTGAATCATGTTGCTTAGCAGTCCTAGGCAACATGGTAATGATATCCATGGTTACAAATTCCCACTTCCCCTCAGGAATGGGAAAAGGCTGTAGAAAACCAACTAGATGTCTGTGCTCAACCTTGACCTTTTGACATTCAAGGAATCTAGCAATAAAATCAACAACCTCCTTTTTCATACCTGACCAATAGTATTGATTTTTGACCATTGTTATTGTCTTATGGTAGCCTGGATGTGGAAATTTCTGCATCTATGACAATAATAGAATTTTCAACTCCTGATCATTTGGCACATAAACACTGTGCCTATACATGAGTATTCCATCCTCTTTTAACTCACAACCTTCAAATTTATGCTTCAACATACCTTGTTGTAAGTTCTCCTTTATGTCGACATAGTGCTGATTTGATTTGGAAACCTCTAAAATTCTGTCACACAAATATGATTTGTACATGCTAATGGCTATAGCATGCATCTCATGCACCCTCCAACTGAGTGCGTCAACCACCTTGTTCTCTTTTCCTCTGATATGATTTATGTCAAAGTCATACTCATTGAGGAATTCTAACCACCTGCTTTGTCTGGAATTTATACTTGGCTATCCAAAGAAATACTTCATACCACTATGGTATGTTCTCAACTCAAATATTTTACCCATGAGATAATGCCTCCACATCTTCAAGGAATGCACTATGGCTACCAATTCTAGGTCATGAGTAGCATAGAGACTTTCATGCTCTTTTAACTTTCTTGATTTGTAGCACACCACATGCCCATTTTGAATAAGGACTCCATCAAGCCCTTCCTTGCATGCATATGTGCACACTATGAAGTCTACATCTGAACAACAAATACTCAAAATTGGCACACTTGTCAACAAACTTTTCAAGTGCGGAAAGCTCCTTGCACAATCAAGAGTCCATTCATATCACACACCTTTCTTTTGCAATGATGTAATTGGGTGCACAATTTTTGAGAAGCCTTCAATAAGCCTTCTGTAATAACCTGCAATTCCCATGAAGGAACTCACCTCTGCGATATTTCTTGTTGTTGGCCATTCCTCAATGGCCTTTATCTTTTTTGGATCCACATATATTCCTTCCTTGGATATAATATGACCCAAATAATGAATCCGTCGTTGGTAAAATGAGCACTTGCTCAACTTTACATAAAGTTTATGCTCCCTCAATACTTGTAGCACCATCCTCAAGTGCTTATCATGCTCTTCTTTATACTTTGAGTAAATAAGTATGTCATCCAGAAATACATTGACAAACTTATCTAAGTATGCTCTGGAAATTCCATTCATCAAACACATGAAGACAACTAGTGCATTTGACAACCCAAAAGACACCATTGTGAACTTGTAATGTTCATATCTCGTTTTGAAGGTAGTCTTTCTGATGTCTTATTCCTTAATTATCACTTGATGATATCTAGATCTAAGATCAATCTTTGAAAATATCTGCACACCCCTCAACTGATCAATGAGGTCATCTATCCTTGGAAAATGATACTTGTTCTTTATTGTTACTTTGTTCAACTTACTGAAGTCATAACAAATTATCTACATATCACCCTTCTTCTTGACAAAAAATACTGGGGCACCCCAAGGCGACACACTTGGACGTATATACCCCTTATTCAAAATCTATTCAAGTTGCATTTGTAATTCCTTCAACTCTAGCATACTCATCCTATAAGGAGTCTCGGATACAGGAGCTACTCGCGACATCATATTTATAGAGAAATCAATATCTCTTTTTGGTGGCAACCCGAATATCTCTTTAAAGACATCCTCAAATTCTTTCAGTACTGCGCAATCTTCAACATTTAGAACTTTATCCTTAGATTCCTCCTCCATGTGCGTTGCAAATACTTGACATTCTTTCCTGTAGAGTTTCTTCAATTACAAGGCTGAAACTTCTCTGATAGTTACAACCCTTGGAATTCCTTGAATTGTTCTTAAGTTTCCTTCCTCATCCAAGCAAGTAAATGCCTTATTGTAGTAGTCTAGAACAACATGATGTTGGTCCAACCAATCCATACCAATGAGGCAATCATATGAGCCCAAAGGTATGATATTTAAATAATCTTTTGTGCGCAGTCCATTCATTTCCATTGGACATGCCTTAACCATCTCATTAATTTTCCTTTTTGCTCCTGTAGCTAACTACACCAACCAAGGTTTTCCAAGATCACTTCTTAGAAATTAGAATCTTTCCACCATATTAGGATCTAAGTAACTATGACTAGATCCTAAGTCAATTAAAATAACAATGGGTTTGTCATTAATCTTACCTTCCACTTCAATCTTGTGCGACTGAAACTCAACTTGCTTGTTATCTAGGGTTGCGTAAATCTTAGGTACATTTCTACCCATGTCTTCAATTGTCGTAACTTGTTGTACACTGTGCACAATCCTCAATTTTTCACCTCTTTGAGGGAAATCTCTGCACATATGATCTCCACGACAACTCCAAAATTGAATTGGTTGTTTCCTTGGCTTTTTCCCCATGGTCTCCTTCACTCTAGGATCCTTGAGAGTTGGCTGTCCTTGTGTAGTATTTATGAAAAATGGTGACTTAGTCCCCTTCTTCCTTTGCTCCACCTTTCTTTTCATCTTGTCTTCCCAAGCCTTTTGAAAAGTCGGTCTTCCCCTTTGCCGATAATAAATAAATTTAGCATGTCTTATGGTTTCCTCCAATGTCTTGGCGTCATCATGTTGTATCTTGTCACTGATAAATGAGGGAATCCCACTCAGGTACTTCTGAATTTTAACTTGCTCATCCTTCACGAATGTGACATATTTCAGAATCTCTAAGAATATTCTTTCATACTCATCTATTGTCATACTCCCAAGCTTGAGTTCAAAGAACTCCTTCATTTTCTTGTCATAGTATCTCTTGGTTAAGTATTTCTTTTGAAAATAGCTCTTGAACTCACTCCAAGTAACCTTCTTTTCGACAATGTGTTGCACTTGCACAAACTGATCCCACCACATTGGTGCTTTTGTTTTTAGTTGATAGATGGAAATTCTTCCTTCTTCCTACACAAAATAATTATGCAGCTGGAAGTAATTCCTCATAACCAACAACCAGGTCTCTGCATATTCATCCTTCTTGTGATCACTGTCAAATGTAGGAGGTTTGATCTTATGCATTTCTCCACGTAGCTCATCCACCCCAGTCCTTCTCTTATGCTTTTTGATAGGATATGGACTTGAGCTACTGCGCCATTTCCTAAATGAATTCTTTGGTGAGTGGTGATGTTTCATATCAACACTTGTTTCTCTTCTTTCATCATGAGACTTGTGACTTGTTGATCTACTTGACTCTCTATCCTTATCTATTTTCTTTTCTATTATGCCCAAGATTTGCATCAAATTGACATTGAAGTCATCTTTCCGCTCCTTAGATTTCATACGCCTCTCCTTATCAACTTTATAGATCTAGACATCTTTTTGCAGTCCCTTTATGGTTTTTACCAAGTTTATGTGCTCCTCCTTGGATTTTGTACCATTAACACCCAAACCGACATACAAATCTCTAAATTCATCATCATGGCCGTAAGTTCTCTGCACATCTTCCAACTTTTTGAATTTCTGCGCTGATTTTGTCCTGCTATAATAGTTGTTAATTCTGTAAAATGTGCATGCAATAAGATTTGTTAGATGAATTCATCAGACAACTTCATGAAAAATCTGCACCATTTTGTTAGAATCCTTTCTTCCTTTTGAATCCCATGCGCGCACTGGTATTCAACATGTACGAATGGATGATGCCAATATTTAACATATACACTGTGTAATAGTATTATGCATGTACCAAAAGTTTTGCTCCATGCAACCCAAAACTTTAGTGCACACACCCACAACTCATTGTTGTTTTTTGTGTATTTCCAATGCCGCACTGTGCAATGTAAAACATTTAGTACACACACTTATTCATTCTTATTTTATGCACACCATGGCCACACTGTAATTACAAATTTGGTCACTTACCAGTCTGGATTTTACCTTAAGTAGGTACTCGACCCATGCGGGTTCAGTTTTGAAACCAGAGATTTGGTAGGAATTTGTAACATCCCCTATTACCAACATTGACAAAAAGCTCTGAAACCAATTTGTAACATCCCTGTTACCAATCTGCTCTGACACTAAAATGTAACGTTACCCAGCTTATTGCTGAGCAATTATACTCCAAAATCTAGTGCGTAGATTCTACTCTATAACATTGGTCTGGGAAAACATACTTGAAGTAACATGTTTTACCCCAAGCTGGGTTTCACCACACAATATTTCCTCTTCTAACACAACATATAACAACGAAAGTAACATAATGCAACTGCACTCACAAGCATTATGAGCACACAACCTTATTGTGAGTGTACTACACTATGAACATATGATCACTACAATGCTCACAACCAGTCTAGTGTCATACACAAATTCCGTTCTCCTTGTGCACGCAGACTGCTTCCCTATGTGCACAAGTTAATCCAACCTCTTGTGCACATAGAGTAATTCCCTGCATGCACGACCTTACTAATCCTCACCTCAGAGACTCATGACCCTCATTATAAATTTAACTTAACATGAATAAATAATAGCAACTTTCATACTCTACAAGTACGACTACAAATACTGAATATCAACAACACACTTACATGTGCAAGCAATATTATACAAAATAACAATAATTACTTATATGCAACATGATACACGAATTAATATCCATATTAAACATAGATAAATAAGCACATAATAAATGAGACAAGCACATAAAGGACACTTATCGTTTATAAAAGTCACCAACTGCATGCAAAAATTAGACGTTCCTCTCAACCATAGACTCTGTTGCTCATATACTTTCAGCGACAGGTCACCCCCGAGCTGGGGCTTAACTCTGTTGGTTTTTCATAAGAGATGATATTGTATATGAATATTATTATTTAATATGCAAAAGGATCACAACTGAAAGATATATATCCACATAACAACAAGATATATCCCGAGGGAAACCCTCAAGGGGGAGAAAACCCTACAAACTTTCCTTAGTATAGATTCCTCCAACATGTACAATGTCATACAATTCTCTTTCTCAAAATCAATACCAAAGAGACCCAGACACGAACCAAGAATAACTTCCTAGATAAGTGCGTACTACTCTCTTGTACTTATATTCAATGAGTGATCAAAATGACTCGATATAACCTCTATTTATACTCTAAAATACCTAAAAGACATGACTTATCAATAAACCCTTTCACAATTTCACTTAGGAATAATCGATACAATTACACTTGGGAACAACTTTCAAAATTACATAAAATATCAACACTCCCTCTTAATGAGGAAGGTATTCTATTCGACATAGACTCTAACATTGTCACCATCCACATGAGATCATGACCATTGACTATCGGACACATGGATATATACATCACAGGAAATCCATAGTGACTTCACAACATGCATCCAGGGCTGGTGGGTAGCTCTCAAATAACTACAACATGTCATCATGAGACTATCCAGTTTCTCACAGAAAAATTGGATATCTTACGCATGACATCCAATTCCCTGTAATAACATTTGTACCTCATCTCTTCAGCATGCATCTAGGGACAGTGGGTAGATCTCCAATAGCTACAACATGTCATCATGACATCCAATACCCTACGATAACATATGAAGCCATCAATCCCTCTGAATAGGGACTACACCGAGCTTATCCCTGAAGTACTCAAACTTCGTCCTTGACAATGACTTTGTCAGCACATCCGAAACCTGCTCATGAGTAGCCACATATTTGAGCCTCACTGCTCCCTTCTTCACCATATCCCTAATATAGTGATGCCTGATTTCGATATGATTCAACCTATCATGAAACACCAGGTTCTATGACAAATTTATACAACTTTGGTTTTTGCACAAGATATAGGTCGCCTCCATCGCAATATCGAATAATCTAGTCAACAATTTCCAAAGACACATTGCTTCATGACATGCTACACATGTTGCCACATACTCTACCTCAACCATACTGAGTGCTACACATGACTGGTTCTTACTGATCCATGAAATCATACTAGATCCCAATGTACTTTTCTGGTTTGCAACACTACTGACCCAATCTGAATCTGAATATCCAAGAGGAATAATCTCACTGTCTACAACATACTTGAGCCTATAATCCACTGTACCTTTAAGGTACCTCATCACATGTTGTACTGCAATCAGGTGAACATGTCTAGGGTCAACCATGTACTGAATCAAGGCGTTCACAACAAAACATATATCTAGTCGTGTATTCGTCAAATACATCAATGATCCAATCATCTACATGTATAATGTAGCATCCATAGCCTCTGAAGTCGTATCATCCAACAAATTCATATTTGATTCCATCGATGTAGCCATCGGTTTACGGTCCAACACCCTGAACCTCTTCATTATATCCACAACATATTTTCCCTCACCAAGGAAGATCTCATCTGTCATACTTCTAATACCAAATATTAATGTATGAGACTAAGATCCTTCTTTTCAAACTCATATTCCAACTCCCTCTGTCACTAAAAACAAACCCTACTATCAAGTTTGCCTCACTGGCTGCTCCCACTATGACTGAGGAAAAATCCATACCCCAACCCTCCTGACTGGCTGCCACCTCTATGAACCATGATTCTATCATGAATAGAAGGCATGGAAAGTTGTAGCCCAATCAACATATTAATAAAAAGAGTATTCAAAATAGAACACCATGTGCATCACTGGTTCCTCACGTCTTCTATAATTGCAACAACAAATTTGACAGACACCTCTCTATGTAGGAAATAACATTGCCTCTTTTCCATTGTTTCTCCTTGCATATTTCCAAATGCGCATTCACAAACTCAGACACCCGAATCAGGGTTCTTTCCATCTAAGAGGATTCTTTTTGCATTCCCAATTGCCTATAAAATGGATTTGTGTTCAGTCGATCACCTCTTTCCTAGCCATTGCTTCCAATGACAAATTGTAGGTAATCCAAAACATGGAAACCATAGTTATTCTCTTGTATTTTTCCCAAGGTAATTGTTCTAATCTTACACTTTGACATATGCATTTCTCATGAATATCATTTGACATAAATATGCACCAACAATTGAAGTGATCGTGACATACTTAACAATGCCGAACAATTTGTATCATAACTGACGCTAACTATGCCAAAGACTTGGCTCCAAGCAGATGCAAACACCAACCATGAACAAGGTTCAACTCCCAAAGCATTAATTTGGCAGTTGTAAAACTCCCCTTTATCCTTGGCCTTCATAACATTTTAGGCTATCATACCAAAATGATGCAACACTAACGCTGCCCACAACGTACAAGAAGGAGGGATAACCCCTATAGGCTTACATTGCATGTATTGGATAATTGTTGGTATCATAAAATAGTCATGACAATATATTCTTGTATAGGCCTCTCTCATAAGCCTCTATAACATATTTATTCACACCATATTGTCATCAAAGGCATTCTCATTTCACATTATACAAATTCCTCCCACAACATTCTCATGTTCATAAACCCACTGAGATTTTATCAATATACAGTGTCATCATCCACGTTGGAGGATTTGAAACAATGCCATCTTCTTTATATTCTTCATGGTAATTACATTACTTGGATATTTTGAAATTATGCCATCAGTCATTTTCATTTCTACCAGCACCACATGGTGCACACAGTCACATACAAAATTAAATATATTTGAAAATTGCAAATCCCATTTTGTCTCACCCATGATCACCTAATTGATCTGATCCCATGAGTTTTCACATCGTCATTCAATGTTTTAATTATTAAGATTTTATCAATTCACCACGTAGATTCCTTATCTCAATTATCCTTGCCTCAGATAGATAAGACATGGTCGCTGAAAATACTGTGCGCACTGAGACCCAATTCTACTGTTGAAACCATCGATCAAATAAACTGCTTAAAATACAACACTTCGGTGGATCCTTCCACTTGGTAGCTCCACTATTTTGGAAGCTCAATGGAAATGTATCACAAATTTCCATAGAGGTTGGATTTTGGTATCATGATATCTCCACCAACTTCGACAACTACACAACAGGAAACCGAGCCTATGATATTTTAAAGAAAGTCGTAGACGTGCACAAGATCACGAGCACCGTCGAGGCCTTAATCTTCAAGGATTTCCACAACGCATAAATTTGCATTGCCCTCATCACATTTATCTATGTAGATCTGTTGGACACCATGGAACATTCTATGTTAGACCATTTGGTCTCCAGATTAAAGTCGGGAGGATGAGCACTCGATAATTCTTTTGGCTTCTTCACTTTCCAAACATAATGAATCCTAGAGACAATATTGAATATTATACTCAATGCCGATGTTGCAAGATCAATCCCCACCATATTAAATACTAAATGAGCCATTAATGGAATCAAATAAGCTACGACTACACACATCATAAGTCTTCCGCTATCAATCACCAACTGATTTTTAACCAAAACAACCACCACCTCTTTTGTTTTGTAGATGCTGCCTGAATATACGTTGATATGAAAATAATCAATAAAAGAGAGAAATTCGAAAATAAAGGCGTTGAGAACAATAACATGTGCTGGAATCCAAATAGCCCTCCTCCTCCACGCCTTCCACACATCCCATAAGAGCAAATAAATTACTGGAACTAACCAAATGCACTAGGCTACCAGATCTTCTATCCTGGGAAGAATTATAATGTGCACTTCGTTTTCTGTATTTATTACACTCAAGGTGTTTATTCGACGAGGGAATATCCATTGTACTTTAAAAATAAGACGATGGGATTTCCGTTTATGAGTCCATATTTTTAGTTGGTGGCTTCAGATTTTGGGCATGGAGCCAACTTTGCAACGATAGGTGCCACTGATCATGACACTGATTCCTTGATTGCTCCAATCTCTCTCACTATTTAGATCAATCCCACCTAATCCAAATGCAAGCTATCTCTCTTATTTTCCACTGCCCTCCTCTTGTTCCAGAGTCTATACTTAAGGCTTAGAAGTACAGTGTCTAGGCATCCAAAAGTGAGTAAAGGGTAGAGAAGGAAGAAACGTCAACCTTTGGTAAGGGAAACTAGGGCTAATTTCTAAGTTGGGGTTGTCTAGCTTCCAACTATTCTTGGATGTTTATATCCTGTTCAATTGCTGCCCATGAACGTTCTAGTTCAACCCAGGTAGTGGTTGTTTTAAGAATAGTATCAAAAATATTTAAGGCAATATGTGTTTGGTCTGATAGTTCGGGTTCAATATTAGGCTGTCTTGTTACAGGGACAGTCATGGAGGAACATAATGATAAGAAAATCTTAGGGAAATTTAGATGTTGTCTCAATTTCGGTCGTATAAAAGAGAGTTTACAGTCCCAAGAGTGATGATAGGGTGCGAAGCAAAGGCCCTTTCCC
>ML821765.1:50419-60679 GCA_009831015.1 Picea engelmannii | reverse complement strand
GTACTAAATTATAGCGAAGCATTCATCAGATACAAGTATGAAATGAAATGGAAAATGAGATACAAGGAAACAAACTCATAACACAGTCGTGACAGAATTGAGAATCTTCGGATTTGCTTTATATTAACTCTCAAGATAGAAAAACTCTATTACAATCGACTCCAAAAGGTCCAACCCGGTGTCCTTCTTTCTATGATATATTTATACAATTTAACATAAGATGGAATCTCAATCGTTACAATATTTTCAGTTACGATAAGAAGGAGAACAATCGTTTCATTTCCTTATCTCTGTCTTCATTTGGTACCAGAAGCTTGCCCTCTCGCATGCTCGGTACAAGTAACACATCTTTCCACTAGCYRAGATATCAACCTTGACGGTTCCGCTTGACAATTGGCCTCAAAAGAGTAACAATATCAGGTTAATTGCGACAACCGTTCTTCCATCTGTCTGTCTATGATGTCAATAGCGCACAATTGCACACTTGGTTTAATCATGCATTTATCTATTTGAACTATGTCTGCCATAGTTACTTGTGAGAACTCGACCGAATCTCTTTCTTCTTTTTCATTCAAATCAAGTGAGATTTTCACTATATTCATTTGACTCAATGCCTCAGCATTACCTTCGCTATCAATGCCTAATATATTACCATCTATAGAACCAAAATCCTCTTCTAAGGATTTCGTTACCCTCTTGGCTTGCAACTTACCTTCTGAGATACTGTGCTCCCATTCTTTTAATAAAATATTTCCTCTGGTCTGCTCCGAAATGGAAAACCTGGGAGTACTTCTCGATTCCCTGTTGTTTGTAGCTATTACAGCCTCTTGAAAAGCGACCCGAGTTGCTCCAACTTCTCTTTATCTGACAGATAAATTTTCCAAAACTTGATTAACAAGTAAGAAGTTGTCCCGAATCACCTCTACCTTGGCAAGTAAATTTCGCTGGGCTGCAGAAACTCTTCTCTGAATCTCCATCACCCGAGACTGGAACATCCTGATATTTATAACTTTACTTTCGGCGATTTCCACTCTAGCCTGTAGCTGTTCGATCAAGTCTCTTTGCTAGCCCGCTTGTATCTGACCATTCCGAACCACCAGCTCTGCTTGTTCGAGCTTAGTTTTGAGCAGCTCTATCTCACTTTTATCGGCCAACCTTGCTTGTTCTATCCCTACACTCGCCTGGTCCTTGGCAACCTCCTCTGCTGTGGCTAGTCTAGCTTCTAGGGTTTTGATGAGGTGATTTTTTCGCTTCAGCTGGTTTTTCAAAACCCCGACTGAAAATTGATTCGCTGTGGCATATGCCCCTAATGTCTCGACTATTTCTGTCATGAATTGTTCATTCTTCTTGTCTTTCCCATCAGTCAATACTTTGTACTTCTTGGCTATTGATCCCCCTTCCTGATAGAATTCTCTCTTTACCACAACCTTTCTCTTCTTATCAAATAAGAACTCATTTGGAGGGAGCTCTTCCATCCTTATAGGTCTCAATTCTTCATTTAAAATCCACCCTGCGTCAATATTTCCCTGAGTTGACTGCAAGGGAGTAATGGATGCGATGGGATCTCCGATTTTCTTAGCTAGTTGCCCCAGAGTAGTAACCAGAGTCTGCTTTTTCGGCGGGTTGGGAGTCTTTATTTCTGTTTTCGGACTCTTAGTTTGCTCTTCCCCGTCCTGGTGTTTTTCTTGGCCGGGTGTTGCATCTTTGGAGCCTTCGGCTTCTTTTTGTTTCACCTCCATCGTACTCAGAATCTCACCCTGCAATACTACAGGAAGACAACTACATCGATGTTCTTAGAACTTTAGAACTTCGGCCCTCTCTTCAGGTTCCAGGGTTTGTATGTGAGCCAAAATCTCGGCATAAGATCTTGTGCCTCGGAAAATGTCATCTGAGGGTGAATTTTCATGTTCGAACCTTTTGAGTCTGCAACTAACCAGATGATTACTTACGACCCTTTGCGGATCGTGCTTCTTGAATTCAATAAGAACCAATTTCAGGTCTTCCAGGGCTGCTACCTCAGCTTTAGCGTGCTTGAAATCTAACAAAGAATATGAATTTAAATGAATAGGAAAAGGTGGCCATACCTTCTTTGAATATCCCTTAAGCTCCTTGGTTATTCCACCGATTACTGTTTGTCTAGCAACCTCACGATAAGCCAACTTGTCGGGTATGAATAATGGTAATGCATGCGAGGGAACAGAAGCCTCAAAAACTCTGAGATATGAGAATTCAGCTTCTAAATACCAGTAAGCTATACTGCTCAAATTCATCACTATACTGTCCGAGATCCTGGGTGGTGGGTGGCCGAAAATAGTGACATGCAGCGGTACCATTACCCAGTTAAAAATTTCGTACACGAAATCTGCTGCTTTGTTCTCCCACAATTTTGAATGGTAGATGTGGATGGGCTTGGCCTCTGATGGAGTCCAACTCCAATTCATTATGGGAAAGGGTGTTAGAAATCATATGACATCCATAATGTATGCAGACATAAAAAATGAAACAATCTTTCCGCTCTCCTTCTGCGCCCGATACTCTGTAACTCGACTGTTCAAGCTATCAGACAACATCTTCGCCCAGTCAAAGGAACAGAATTCAAAAACTTGATGTATTAGAGGCACCCATTGAAGGAATAAATGTGTGGTGTCCTCTCTCCCATATAATCTGCAGGTCATCATAGCTATATATTTGAATTGTGGTTCCAAGGAAGCTATTGAATATATACCATTACCGTCTGCCCTGAACTTCGCAGGGTGTGAAACCCAATCTCAGATTAAACTGGACATAGTCTTGTCATATTGCATTCATTCCTTCTGTTTTAAGTTCTCCAAGAATTCAGCATCGTATGTAAGGTCCGACATGGTAGGCAACTTGTACATAGCCTGCAGTTGTTCGGGTCTGAAAGTCCCAATGGTGACCTTCTGTTCATTGATGATGGTTCTGGTTGGTATGTCCACATGGTCTAATGCCCACCAGACCATATCATAGTAAGGGAGCAGTCGTGGCTTGGCTGCTACTTTATGCATTCTATATTGGATGACGATCTTATATTTGGTGGTCAGGTCGTCTTTTTCATTGGCGCTGGAATCATCAGAATAATCCACTAATTCGGCCTGTAGAACATCATAAACAAATGACCAGGTCCATACAGAGTCAACACTTCGAGGTAAAGTACCAGCGACATTGTCTAAACCTTGTCCTGAGACCTCAACGTTGTCTTTAGACGCTTTTCGCGGGGCCTTGGCGGGGGATCCTGCTTTAGCTCTTCTGCGATAAAAATATGTATACATATAGAAATTAGTTCGCTGAGAAAAGTGTGCTTTGCGTAATATAGAAATGAATTTGTGATAACAAATAATAGCTCTATATATTCAAAATCTCGGTACTTTTTAAGAACAGATCGGTCAAATCACGCTTAAATATAAATTTAGCAATAAAAACCCAATCTTTACTTGTCGATTCACCTTGTTTCTAATTAATGCCATAAATTTTGGCGGTTCAAAATGTCATTTGGCGTAGGGAAGAATTAAGACTGCCTCGTAAACTGTGCATGCATCAAATCACGGGAAATACTGGCTTAGCTCAATTAATCAGGTTTTACCAAAGTTAATTAATCTTTCGGTACTCACTGTACCGGGATTTTTCGCTTTAACACTTTGAACCTCTAACACCCGACATTGCGATGATTGTCTTTGGTTAATAAAAAATGTAATTATGATTAGGCGCTTAATTAATTACATGATTATTTATATCGCAACTTCGCGACTCGGAGTTTCGAAGGTTTAGCTTCCGGGAAGTTCGTATGCCGAGTTGCGAAACCGCGAGATCGCGATGATATGTTTTAATTAAAAGGAGGATAAAATCAGATTAAGTGTTTAATTAACTATGTTTATATCTTTATCGCGACTTCGCAACTCGGGGCTTTGACAATGTAGCTTTTTAAAAGAAAATATGCCGAGTTGCGAATTTCCGACAGAACTTAACTATGGCGAAGCTTTTACCTTTAACCTTAACGCGGGTTACTAAAACAAGAAACGTGGTTTCGGCTATTGGGGTTACGACAGTAAGACTTTTGGATTTAGTAAACGCCAAGACGTGAAACCCCGATGATGTTTAAACATAATTTAGGAAAATTTTACTCTTGTTACTGACCTAGGTAAAATTTTAAAACGATTTTTCCGTTTCGTTGTTCGGGACTTGTGAACTATGTGATCTATAACATCCAACATACAAAATCCCGAGGTAAAAAAAAAGGGGGAAAATTGTTTGAACGAAAAGTAGAGCTCGCCTTGAGAGTATGATAACCATCGCCGCTCGCGTGATGAGACTTCAGAGATTTTGAAACAACAGAAGGAAGATACGAAAACCATCTTTTGATTTTGAGCATTAAGACATGAAATTCAAAATGGGCTAAAAAACAAAGGCGACTCCAACATAGGCTCCAACTAGGGATCCCGTTTTCTTGTAAGACGGGAAGAACAATAGACCACGTGCCGATATTGGGTAAATGGAGTCAATGGCTTTAATCAAGCGAAAAGGTTCCTGAGAACAAGATATCAAAGGGGAAACAGACTTCATTTTTCACCTTTGAAAATCTTTTCAAACTCATATACTTTTCAAAACTTAGCTGTAGTCCCTTTCACGACTTTCCCCTTCCCGTTACTGAATTCAGGTATGCCTTAAGACAATCAAAACAGTTCTAGGAGACCCAACATATCTTGTGGCTATCAACTTGCATCAAAAGAAGAAGATTATATGTTTTTAATTAGGAAGCCCTGTCTGAACATGGGATGTAGATCAGGTTTTTAAAAAGAATTGGTTACCAGAGTAGAGTGATATTCATGTATAACAACCTTACATATATCTCAGATATTGCTTCACTTACAACGAGCCTGTTCAGTACCCCGGTGAAGTTATCTGGCCCCTTTTACTGAATTTCCTTTTCCACTTCGGAATATATTTGTGCATTTAAATGTTGAGACGAGGGCAATCATTTTTGAATTTCCTTTCATCGTCTCTTGGACTATATGGGGGCAATCATTTCTGAATTTCCTTTCACCACCTGTCTTATAATTTGCTTTTTTAGAGCACGAAGATGGGGGAAATCAGTTTGTATCAGGGCTGATATCTGTGTAATATTTTGCATTATAGGTCTGTCAACTTACTTTGATTACTCGGTTCCAACCTTCCCTTAACCTTCACAACACCTTCGTTCATAGGGAGAAAGGGGAAAATAAATTTTTGGGGTGTTCTATTTTAGCAAGCCTCAATCCTCCAAAACTGTTAAAAAACCTAGGAAAGTCAGGATCACTTTAAGCATCACTTTGTTAGCAAGGGACCGAGGAGTTATGAAGACCCGTTTTTTTCCACAATCCGCTTTGAAGCTCTCGAGGTTGAAACATAATCTCTTCTCCCTACGTATGCAGAAAACAGAAAGATGTTGACTTTTTAAAGGGTAAACCCTAAAACAGAAAAGGGTGACAGATAGAGATTTATGGACTGAAAAGCTGAGGTCAAAAAATCAAAACTGACTCTTCAAATTTTTTTTCGGGAGCGCTTTATTTTGTCTGACTGCTTAAATTTGAGTGACTTGTTTATCTTGTCTTATTCTTTCATAAATGATTAAACAAGGGAACATTCTGTTATTCATTAGTTCAGACGATGTTGCTGTCTGAATGAGGTTACCTTGGTTTTCTTTAATATCCCTTCAGAACAAGTCTTTTAGGAAATCTCACCTTTACCTTATCGTTTCATTTTCTTTGCACAATATCAAAAATCTTTGGTATCACCTATTTTAAGCTGATTTATTTCTGACACCAACTTTCGGTTTACTTCTCCTACTTGTTTTGTTTGCAGATGGAATCCTGTAAAAGGCAAATACGAAGGTTATCGAAGCTATCTTAAAGGTGTTGAAAATTCACGAAAGAAAATCAAAATAACAAAGTGAAATGGAAAGTATATATACACAAGTAAAAATTCTATATATGAATATATAAATCTAAAATTAAGGATATATATATATATATATATATATATATATATATTTTAGCGACTGTTTATGTCATATAATGCTTCAGATAACGCCCGTTGACAAGGGCGATACGAATTTCACCATCTAGATTTTCCAGTAGGAAATATTTTTTCCTTCGAGAGCTGAGACTCTGAATGGCCCATACCAGAGGTGATCAAATTTACCATGTTTCGCTGCTTCTTCCCTCCTTTCATCCCACCTTAGTACTAAATCACCTGGGAGGAAATCTCTGTCCTTTGCCCTACGGTCGAATAGTGCCTTCATGTCGTCCTGATACTTCTGCATCTTTTCATCTACTGTGACCCTGTGCTGTTGAACCTTGATTAGCTGGTTTATCCGCCTGGTGACATGATTAGGTTCTTCTTTCTGATCTTGCCACAACTTCATCACGGGGAGTGCTAAATTTATTGGTAACACCACATCTATCCCATATGCCATCTGAAAAGGAGACATGCCGATAGAATTTTTAGTGCCTATGCGATTCACCCTCAAAGCGTACTTTAAATGTACATGCCAAGACTTTTTGCTTTCATCCAACACTTTCTTAATTATATTGATCAGGCTCTTGTTAGACGACTCAACCAGTCCATTTATTTGGGGGTAGTACACTATAGAATGACCAAGAATGATATTATACTTTTGGCAGAAGCTGATCATAGCCATAGATTTGAAAGCCTGGGCATTATCCACGACTATCTTTCGGGGGCAGCCAAATCTTGACAGGATATTGTCTTCTAAGAATTCTATTACCACCGAGTCAGTTGCCCTCTTAGTCGGAATAGCTTCCACCCGTTTAGTAAAGTAGTATGTGGCAGTTAAGATCCACTTGTGTTGGGCGCTAGAATGCGGATTAATCTCTCCTATGAAATCTAGCCCCCATTGTTGAAAAGGGGCTTCAGTTTTGACCAGAACAAAAGGTAGCGCCGAGAGTTTCTGTTTACCTGCAAATAGTTGACAAGGGTTACAGGCTCAGACTTTGGCGTTAAAGTCTGAAAAGAGTTTTGGCCAGTAATACCCAGCCCTTAGAATTTTGTAAGCTGTGGCCCTCCAAGCGTGATGTCCTCCACAAACTCCTTCATGAAATTCACTTACAACCCTTTCTATTTCCGATTCGACTAAGCAGACTAACAAGAAATCGAGCGGGTCTTTCCAATATAGTTGATTTTCGGCGATACAATACTTAACCACATGAAGATTTAAAGTCTTGGATTTTGATGGTGATAGTTCACTCGGGCATTTTAGAGTCAGTAGGTAGGATACTATGTTTCTGTACCATTCTGATGATACAAACTTCTCCTCGATCTTAATTGCACTTGTTGGTTCATCAAGATTTCTTACGTTCATATTTTCCTCATATCCCTATAAATAGTTTATATCCAGAGCTCTGAGATTTGATTAAGCCAAAAGTTTGGCTAGGCCTTGTCCTTTTATTAATTTAGTAGGTTTGATTTCCAGGTCAAATTCTTGAATCTTGGCCAGCCATTGTCCTCTTTTCCCGTCACTGTCTGGTTGTACCAAAATATCTTTCACAGAATTGGTTGGTACGTACGCAATGATCTTGGAGTGCAATACATATGTTCTAAATTCCTTCAGTGATTTTACAATGGCGTATGCTTGTTTTTATATTATATCATATTTAAGTTCCGCGTCTCTGAGACTCTTGCTGAAAAAGGCGATCAGTTGTTCGAAACCCTCTTTGTTCTTTTGGAGGAGCACCGCAACAATCGTGTGTTCAGAGGCAAATGAAAAAATAAGAAAGTCTTTCAGATAATCGAGACTTGCCAATACAGGTGCCTCGGCTATTACTTTCTTAATATGTGCGAATGACACTTTGGCCTCTGTTGTCCACTTTACTTCGCTGTTCTTTTTCAGCATATCTGTGATCAATTTTACAATTTCAATGAAATTTGGGATAAATCTTCGTAAAAAAATTATTTATCCTAAGAGAGATTGAATTTCTTTTACATTTCTGGGAATGTTTATAGTGTCTATTGCTTCAACCCTCTTAGGATCAATCTTAATTCCATCCTTAGATACAATATGACCCAGTAATTTACCCTCTTGCATGGCGAAGTGTGATTTCTTAGGGTTTAAGGATAGACCAAACCTGCGGCATTTTTCGAATGTTTGTTTAAGATGTACCAGATGCTCTTCGTCGGATTTGGAGAAAACTGTTAAATCATCGAGATAGATGAATACGAACTTATCCCTCTCTCCGATGAAAGCAATTTCTATAGCGCGTTGGAATGTGGCTCCTACATTCATCAAACCGAAATGCATCTTATCATACATGAACATACCCCAAGGAGTAGTAAAAGATATTTTTTCTTTATCTTGGTCATTCATGGAAATTTGATTATATCCAGAGAAACCGTCAATCATAGATATTCTATTCGCCCCAACTACCCTTTCTAGCACATGATCCATTTTAGGCAAGGGATAATTGTCTTTAAGAGAAGACTTATTTAAATTTTTGAAATCCACGCACAGTCTGATTTCTCCACTCTTTTTTCTGACTGGGACCAGATTCGCCACCCAGTGAGAATATCTCAGAGGTACTATAATTTTTGCCTCCAAAAGTTTCTTCACTTCTCTCTCGACCACTGGTAATAAAATGGGGTTGATCTGCCTAAGATTTTGTCTAGAAGGTTTGACCCTAGATTTTAAAGGTATCTTGTGATCGATCACGGTAGTGTCGTAAGTTCTTAACTCGTCATAAGACCAGACGAAAATGTCTTTAAATTGTTTGAGTAGGTCCTTATATTTGTCCTTTATTTCTGGGGGGAGAAGTTTAGATATTTTAACCATCCTGGACTCTTCTTTGGTTCCTATGTCACAGTCCTCAACCTCTTCTGGTTGGGGTTGTAAGGTGGATTTTACAGGTATGTCATTTTGATCAAACCGTCTTTCCAGAGGGATCAGTCCCTTCGGAATTTGGTTATTTTTTAGGACCAACATACGATGATTTGTGATTTTGTCTTGGAAAGCTTGAGGATCCTCCCCTTCTTGCATGATCCATATTTGGTCATTCTGATTTTCTTGGTCTGCGTGAGTTTCGGAAAATTTACCTACTACTTCAAGAAACTTCTTAATTTGTTCATCATCCTCAAAAACCTGCCAGTGCTGGATATTATCTGGTATAGATGGTCTGTGTCTTATCGCTATGTGATACTTCAATTTAAAGGTTGTAGGAGGAGTGAAAGTTGAAGTCGCTTTAGCTAAAGCATCAACATATAAGTTTTCTGTGCCTGGGATGAAGTGGACATTTACAGACGAGAAAAAGTTTTCCATCAGATCCCAGGCACAATTCCTGTATGATCTTAATCTGGGATGTTTGGCTTGGTACTATCGATTTATTTGTTTGACTATTAACTTTGCATCTCCGTATACCTCTAGGTTATTTATTTTTAGCTTCCTGGTAGCCTCTAATCCTAAGACCAATGCTTCATATTCACATACGTTGTTAGTATAATCTATATCCCATTGTAGTCTGTAAGAAAAAGGAACAATGGACTTTCCTTCAGGAGCCACTAAAAGCACTCCTGCACTAGCCCCTTCGCAAGATGAGGCACCGTCAAAAAACATTTTCCAGATACCGGTATTACACATATCCTCGGTCATGTAACCTGAATATTCATTCTCCATATCATTTTCCTCTATGCAACCATCCAAACCATCGTCAAAAGATAAAATACAATTTCCTAAATCTTGATCTGTAATGTAAATAGGGAAATTGTTTGGATTTTGAGGGTCGCTTACTGTATATGATAACCTCGTCTCCCTGTACAATCGAGTAAATTTCCCCCAAACACAGGAATTGTGGCGAACGTCATATCCAGTTGAAGAGAACCCCCTAGCTTGGCTCCCCATGACCTAGACAACAATAAGCCATACTTGGGGGGAATATCGGCAATAACCACATCCATCAAGATACTCTTAACTGGGACTTGTGCCAGGGTAACTACTAAATCCTTTATCATTCCCATACACTTAACTCTTCTCGAGTCAAAAGAGTAAATATCTTCGTAAGGTCTGGTGATCTGGAGACCCAATTTGTCCATAATAATTTTAGGTATCACGTTATGGGAGGCTTCGAAGTCTATCATGCAATTATGTAGCAGTTGATCGTATACATTTAAGGTGATATAAAAGGGAGCAATAGTGTCTTTGGCCCCTTCAAAATGTGGACCAAAAGTGATGTTGGGTTTATCATCTTCCAGGTTTAAAAC
>ML821765.1:34109-48563 GCA_009831015.1 Picea engelmannii | reverse complement strand
CACGTCCTCATGTTCGAGACCTAAGATGTCTGCGAATTGATCAAAGAAATTTATGTGTTTGGCTATGGTCAGATATCCTTCCCCAGTGAATTTTGTCAAATTTTTTATATAATTTTCGGGAAGGTCGTGTAGAGGAACGGGCAATACCAAGGGAGCGTATCTTGATGCCACTTTCGCAAACACTCTGGGAGGGGGGCAGGCCCTTGGCCTCCAGCTCCTCCCCCGGGAGAACCTCCACCTCCTCCTTCGACAACCCCTCCACCTCCTCCTCCAGCGGCTGCCATCGTTATTAGTGGAAAATTATAAAGGGGGTTTTGGAAGATTAAAAGTGGATATTTACTTTTTTCGCAGGGTGAAAAATCTGAGGATGACTGGTAAGGAATGTGAGGGCTTGGCTCTTTGGACTTGAAAGAGATGTAGTCAGAGGAACCAATGGGTGTGGAATCTGGATGTGTGAAATATTCTTCGAGACCGTGTGAGGTCGCAAAATTCAACTGAAGAGTCGATGATATATTAGCAGTAGATGAATTTTCTACATGTCTTTTTCCTTTATGTTCTACAGGGGTTATCTTACGGGTTTCGCTTCTAACTTCGGAGTAGTTTGATGTTAGATCCTTAGTGTCGAAGAGAGGGTTGCGTGAATTCGAAGGTTCAGAATAACTCTTGGTCTTCAGTTGTAGGTACTTAGGCTGATAGATTAAAGGGGTCGGCTTAAGAGAGCCCCTCGTCTTTAAAATCTTCTCATGATCGGTAACGGGTGCGGTTTGTTTACCATCCGGGTTTTGCCTGGTATTCCTTCATCCAGATGCCAACTTATTAATCATGGAGTCGTCGAGTGAAATATCGGAAATCCTTTAAAAGGTGTGGACTCTTTGTTCATTATCAAAGGGTGACACTTTCAACGAAATAAATGTTGTTTTCCCAGAGAAAAAGATTTCGTAACTTCGGTCCCTGACAACGGCGCCAAAAATATGTTGTTCCAGAGTCTGTACTTAAGGCTTAGAAGTACAGTGTCTAGGCATCTGAAAGTGAGTAAAGGGTAGAGAAGGAAGAAATGTCAACCTTCGGTAAGGGAAACTAGGACCTATTTCTGAGTTGGGGTTGTCTAGCTTCCAACTGTTCCTGGATGTTTATATCCCATTCAATCGCTGCCCATGAACGTTCGAGTTCAACCCGTGTAGTGGTTGTTTTAAGAATAGTATCAAAAATATTTAAGGCAATATGTGTTTGGTTTGATAGTCCAGGTTCGATATTAGGTTGTCTTGTTACAGAGACAGTCATGGAGGAACAAAATGGTAAGAAAATATCAGGGAAATTTAGATGCTGTCTCAATTTTGGTCGTATAAAAGAGAGTTTACAGTCCCAGGAGTGATGATAGGGTGCAAACCAAAGGCCCTTTCCCGTAACTAATTTATATTTTAATAAAGATGTATGAGGTGGGAGAAAACATTAAGCTATGTATCATGTAAGGCTCCTATCAAGGGAGAATATCACTTATAAACAGAAGAAGAAAAAGGTAAAGAAGTAACCCGATGAAGAACAATATATATATAGAATTCTAAAGTGTTGACTGGTCTTACACCTGCTGATAGCTGGTACAAAGGAAAAACAATAAACAATATAGAAAACCAGAATTCTTTCACTATAGTAGAGGTTGTACTAAATTATAGAGAATCATTCATCAGATACAAGTATAAAATGAAATGGAAAATGAGATACAAGGAAACAAACTCATAACACAGTCGTGACGGAATTGAGAATCTTCGGATTTTCTTTATATTAACTCTCAAGATAGAAAACCTCTATTACAATCGACTCCAAAAGGTCCAGCCCAATGTCCTTCTTTCTATGATATATTTATACAGTTTAACATAAGATGGAATCTCAATCGTTACAAGATTTTCAGTTACGATAAGAAGGAGAACAATCATTTCATTTCCTTATCTCTGTTTCCATTTGGTACCAGAAGCTTTCCCTCTCGCATGCTTGGTACAAGTAACACATCTTTCTACTAGCCGAGATATCAACCTTGACGGTTTCGCTTGACAATTGGCCTCAAAAGAGTAACAATATCAGGTTAATTGCGGCAACCGTTCTTCCATCTGTCCGTCTATGATGTTAATAGCGCATAATTGCACACTTGGTTTAATCATACATTTATCTATTTGAACTATGTCTACCATAGTTACTTGTGAGATCTCGGTTGAATCTCTTTCTTTTTTTTTCATTCAAATCAAGTGACATTTTTTCTATATTCATTTGACTCAATGCCTTAGCATTACCTTCGCTATCAATTCCTAACAAATTACCATCTATATAACCAAAAGCCTCTTCTAAGGATTTCATTACCGTCTTGGCTTGCATCTTACCTTCTGAGATACTATGCTCCCATTCTTTTAATAAAATATTTGCTCTGGTTTTCTTCGAAATGGAAAACCTAGGAGTACTTCCCGATTCCCTATTGTTTGTAGCTATTACAGCCTCTTGAAAAGCGACCCAAGCTGCTCCAGCTTCTCTTTCTCTGACAGATAAATTTTCCAAAACTTGATTAACAAGTAAGCCGTTGTCCTGAATCACCTCTACCTTGGTGAGTAAATCTCGCTGGGCTGCAGAAAATATGCTCCGAATCTCCATCGTCTGGGACTGGAACATCCCGATATTTATAACTTTACTTTCGACGATTTCCACTCTAGCCTGTAGCTGTTCGATCAAGTCTTTTTGCTGGCCCGCTTGTATCTGACCATTCCGAACCACCAACTCTGCTTGTTCGAGCTTAGTTTTGAGCAGCTCTATCTCACTTTTATCGGCCAACATTGCTTTTTCTATCCCTACACTTGCCTGGTCCTTGGCAGCCTCCTCTGCTGTGGCTAGTCTAGCTTCTAGGGTTTTGATGAGGTGATTTTTTCGCTTCAGCTAGTTTTTCAAAACCTTGACTGAAAATTGATTCGTTGTGGCATATGCCCCTAATGTCCCAGCTATTTCTATCATGAACTGTTCATTCTTCTTGTCTTTCCCATTAGTCAATACTTTGTACTTCTTGGCTGTTGATTCCCCGTCCTGATAGAATTCTCTCTTTACCACATCCTTTCTCTTCTTATCAAAGAAGAACTCATTTGGAGGGATCTCTTCCATCCTTATAGGTCTCAATTCTTCATTTAAAATCCACCCTGCGTCAATATTTCCCTGAGTTGACTGCAAGGGAGTAAAGGATGCGATGGGATCTCCGATTTGCTTAGCTGGTTGCCCCAGAGTAGTAACCGGAGTCTGCTTTTTCGGCGGGTCGAGAGTCTTTATCTATGTTTTAGACTCTTAGTTTGCTCTTCCCCGTCCTGGTGTTTTTCTTGGCTGGGTGTCGCATCTTTGGAGCCTTCGGCTTCTTTTTGTTTCAACTCTGCCGTATACGGAATCTCACCCCACAATACCGCGGGAAGACAACTGCGTCGATGTTCTTGGAACTTTAGAACATCGGCTCTCTATTCAGGTGCCAGGGTTTGTATGCGAGCCAAAATCTCAGCATAAGATGTTGCGCCTCGAAAAATTTCATCCAAGGGCGAATTTTCATGTTCGAACCTTTTGAGTCTGCAACTGGCCAGATGATTACTGACGACCCTTTGCGGATCGTGCTTCTTGAATTGAATAAGAACCAATTTTAGGTCTTCCAGGGCTGCTGCCTCAGCTTTAGCATGCTCAAAATCTAACAAAGAATATGAATTTAAATGAATAGGAAAAGGTGGCCATACCTTCTTTGAATATCTTTTAAGCTCCTTGCTTATTCCATTGATTAATGTTTGTCTAGCAACCTCATGACAAGCCAGCTTGTCGGGTATGAATAATGGTAATGCATGTGGGGGAATAGGAGCCCCAAAAACTCTCAGATATGAGAATTCAACTTCTACATACCAGTTGACTATACTTCTCAAATTCATCACTATACTGTCCGAGATCGTGGGTGGCAGGTGGCCGAAATTAGTGACATGCAGCGGTACCATTACCCAGTTAAAAATTTCATACATGAAATCTGATGCTTTGTTCTCCCACAATTTTGAATGGTAGATGTGGATGGGCTCGACCTCTGATGGAGTCCAACTCTAGTTCATTAAGGGAAATGGTGTTAGAAAACACACGACATCCATAATGTATGCAGACATAAAAAATGAAGCAATCTTTCCGCTCTCCTTATGCGCTCAATACTCTGTAACTCGAATGGTCAAGCTATCAGACGACATCTTTTCCCAGTCGAAGGAACAAACTTCAATGAATTGATGTATTAGAGGCACCCATTGAAGGAAGAAATGTGTGGTGTCCTCTCTCCTGTATAATCTGCAGGTCATCATAGCTATATATTTGAATTGTGGTTCCAAGGAAGCTATTGAATATATACCATTACCGTCTACCCTGAACTTCGTAGGGTGTGAAACCCAATATATGATTAAAATGGACATAATCTTTTCATATTGCATGCATTCCTTCTGTTTGAATTTCTCCAAGAATTCAGCATCATATGTAAGGTCCGACACGTTAGGCAACTTGTACATAGCCTGCAATTGTTCGGGTCTGAAAGTCCCGATGGTGACCTTCTGTTCATTGATGATGGTTATGGTTGGTATGTCCACATGGTATAATGCCCACCAGACCATATCATAGTAAGGGAGAAGTCGTGGCCTAGCCGCTACTTTATGCATTCTAGATTGGACAACGATCTTATATTTGGTGGTCAGGTCATCTTTTTCATTGTCGTTGGAATCATCAGAATAATCCACCTATTTTGCCTATAGAACATCATAAACAATCGATCAGGTCTAGACAGAGTCAACACTTCGAGGTGAAGTATCAATGACGTTGTCTAAACCTTGTCCCGAGACCTCAACGTTGGCATTAGATGCTTTTCGCGGGGCCATGGCGGGGGATCTTGCTTTAGCTCTTCTGCGATAAAAATATGTATACATACAGAAATTAGTTCGCTGAGAAAAGTGTGCTCTGCGTAATATAGAAATGAATTTGTGATAATGAATAACAACTCTATATATTCAAAATATCGGTACTTTTTAAGAACAGATTGGTCAAATCACGCTTAAATATAAATTTAGCAATAATAACCCAATTTTTACTTGTCGATTCTCCTTGTTTCTAATTAATGCCATAAATTTTGGCGGTTCAAAATGTCATTTGGTGTAAGGAATAATTAAGACTTCCTCGTAAACTATGCATGCATCAAATCACGGGAAATACTGGCTTAGCTCAATTAATCAGGTTTTACCAAAGTTAATTAATCTTTCGGTACTCGCTGCACCGGGAGTTTTCACTTTAACCCTTTGAACCTCTAACACCCGAAATTGCGATGATTGTCTTTGGTTAATAAAAAATGTAATTATGATTAGGCGCTTAATTAATTACGTGATTATTTATTTCACAACTTCGCGACTCAGATCTTTGAAGGTTTAGCTTCTAGGAAGTTCGTATGCCGAGTTGCGAAACCGCGAGATCGTGATGATATGTTTTAATTAAAAGGAGGATAAAATCGGATTAAGTGTTTAATTAACTATGTTTATATCGTTATCACGACTTTGCAACTCGGGGCTTTGACAGTGTAGCTTTTTAAAAGAAAATTCCGTGAGTTGCGAATTTCCGACAAAACTTAACCACGGCTAAGATTTTACCTTTAACCTTAACGCGGGTTACTAAAAAAAGAAACGTGGTTTCGACTATCAGGGTTACGACAATAAGACTTTTGGATTTAGTAAACGCCGAGACATGAAACCCCGATGATGCTTAACTGTAATTTAGGAAAATTTTACTCTCATTACTGACCTAGGTAAAATTTTAAAACGATTTTGTCGTTTCGTTGTTTGGGACTTGTGAACTATGTGATCTATAACATTCGACATATGAAATCCCGAGGTAAAAAAAAGGGGGAAAATTATTTGAACGAAAAGTAGAGCTTGCCTTGAGAGTATGATAACCATCGCTGCTCGCTTGATGAGACTTCAAAGATTTTGAAACAACAGAAGGAAGATACGAAAACCATCTTTCGATTTCTAGCATTAAGACATGAAATTCAAAACGGGCTAAAAAACAAATGCGGTTCCAACACCCTCCTATGAGGGAGTTAGGCATGGTCCCGCTCTGATACTATGTTAGTTTTTCATAAGAGATGATATTGTATATGAATATTATTGTTTAATATGAAAAAGGATCACAACTGAAAGATAGGTATCCACAGAACAACAAGATATATCCTCAGGGAAACCCTCAAGGGGGAGAAAACCTTGCAAAATTTCCTCAGTATAGATTCCTCCAACATGTACAATTTCATACAATGCTCTTTCACAAAATCAAGACCAAAGAGACCCATACGCGAACCAAGAATAACCTCCTAGATAAGTACGTACTACTCTCTTGTACTTATATTCAATGAGTGATCAAAATGACTCGATATAACCTCTATTTATACTCTAAAATACCTAAAAGACATGACTTATCAATAACCCCTACATGATAACACTTAGGAATAACCAATATAGTTAGACTCGGGAATAACTTCCGAAATTACATAAAATCTCAACAAACTCCACTAGGGAAAAAGGATCCCTAATTCCAGCCTAAGGTATGATAATAAACAAAAATGCTCAGTCCAAGGTGTCGTTGTTGCAATTAGTCTACAACTCTCATTCCCCACACGCCTGTCCCACCTAAGGAAGTGTGCCCCTTCTCTGCTCAACAGTCCCTTGACTACCCCACGTCCCTTCCAGGGCTTCAACAATAGGCCGAGCAGGAAGCCTCAAAGCCCTGCAAATAATTCCCAACACACCAGAGAACAATTCCCCAAAAAACTCTCACCTGGAGAGAATGCTCCTAGGTCTAACAACCCGCCTCTTTGACAACAAATCTCTCACCTAGAGAGAATTATCACGGGTATGACAACCCACCTCTTCAAAAAAAATTACTTTGGTTACAATATGAAAAACCCCTTTACAATTCTTCTTTGTAGATAAGGTAATGGTCATCTATCCTTTGTTGGACCGACCCCTTCTGCACATGAGAAAAAAATGAATGACCCCATGAAATACACCAAGGCCAACAATATATATTGCATGCCTTAAATTGAGCACTTGTCACCTTCAAGAATAGCTCTAGCCACATGGTTACTCATTCCCATCCCTCGAAAACTTAGGATACATAATTATCCATAAATTAAACATTTCATAAATATTAATAAAATATTCCATTGGACTTAAGTCCTCAAATTTCCCCTTTTTAGTGGAGTTTATCCCCCCATCTCTTTTCATCTGATATGTCTGTGCACAATGATGTGATAATATTAATAACTTGGGTGTGATTACATTTACATGGATAGGCACACTGAACTGTTTGCATCCTGACTCACCAGCCTTATAAGCACACATACTATCCATCCTAAAACACACACACACACACACACACACACACACACACACACACACACACACACACACACACACACTCACACACACAACTCGGTCCTATGTGCAATTTTAGGTAATTGTCGTGCACTTACTCAAGTGAACGCAACACTATGAATTGTGCACATCCTTCCTTTGATGTGAAACCACATGCACTTGCCCAGGTGCATGCAACACTATGAAATGTGCACAACCTTTCTTTGATAAAAATCGTCGCGCACTACTCATGTGTGCACAAATCAAAACTTGGTGCCAACAACTCACCAACCTATATGTACATTTACATTTACAATTGGTACCAACGACTCACCAGCCTATATGTACAATTACAAATGGGGTTCAGATTAGGGACATTAGAATAATGAGGGTGTCGATATGGTTTCACATTTGATGGTTTTGCTTCACTCTGCACATGCATTTCATCTGTCTTCTTTTCATAGACAATGGGATCCTCTATCCTCTTTGCTTGGTCTTTGATTACTCTATCCTTGGAGATAATACCATCATATCTGGCATGCACATCCTCTAGATGAAGTTCAAATTCTTCAAGTACCTTCTAGTGACCTTCTTGTATCTTGCCTTCTTTCTCCTTTTGAAGTTGCAATGTCACCCAATTATCAAATTCTAACGTCCTTCTTCAATTCTGGATTTCTTTTCTAATTTTTTCTCATCAATATTTAGGGATTCCTCAACCTTCTTGCAAATTTCCCCTTCAAGAATTTTGGTAGATTCTTCATCTAATATCCTTTATTTTTCTTGATTTTGACAATGCTTCTTTTCTTATTTCATTCTCTTAACCTCATCCAATATTTTTTTATTATGGTTTCATAATCTACATATTTCTTCATCTTTGTTTTTCAATTCTTCCCTTTCCTTGTCCTTTTCCCACTTCCCTTTACTGCTCATTGCATGTTTTAATTTTTGAACTTCTTTAACAAGTGCTTCGTTAAGGTCTCGTATCTTAGATAGGACCCTTCTTCTCGATCTTTTCTATTTCTTCTTTTAACTCCTCTTGTACTTTTTACATCTCGTCCCTATTTGTATCTTTGATCCATTTATTAGAAAAGAGTTTTTTGAAATTTTCCCATGTGGGGGAGAATCTAGCATCTTCATCAAGGCCATCCCACCACCTGCAAGCTTCACCATCAAAATTAAGGCTTACCCAAAATGGAGTCCTACAATATCGTTTTACCATCCTCTACCATTCCATGGGATTGATTTCATCTTTGTCTTCATCTTATGTAAATTTAGGTATTGTCATTGATTCTTAAGTGAGGTCTAACCACAATACGCAACTTAAAACATAAATATATTGAAAATAATATCCAAAATTTTTATCATTATTTTTCCAACATATTATCCTTTTTTCCCTCTTTCCAATGGCTTTTGCATTAGCTCAATCAGACATTCCAGTCAAAAGTTATGATAGTTTTAAGTGAACATACCTTTAAAACCCTTATTTGGAGTTTGTCCTTATAGCCATCCTTCCTTCTGATGCATTACTAAATTTTAATCCCCTCCGAGTCTAAAATTTCGACCTGTAGTACTCTGATATGTCTTCTTTGTAATGCCATAGGTCTGACCAAAATTTAATGTGCCAAGTGAAAATCATGGTAACTTTCCCAAACCTTGGTGATTTTTGGCCTTTTTGAGAGAGCGAACTTGTATAGAATTCCATGTGTCCAATATTTAATACCTGATTCTAAAAATTGTACCAGAAATATTGTAGACTCTCCTATTTCAAATGCAACTAGTTTCACTAAATTTGGATACTCTTTGAAGAAGATATGACTGTTTTATCCAGAAAAATTGTTTGAGACTAGTTATAGGACTAGTCCAAAACCCTATCTTCGATAGGGTATATCTCCAAAAGTATAACAACCCAAAATATGAAATTTGTACCACAGATACCTTGACATGTATTCTAAATAATATCCTAGTTTGTTTGTTTGAATTTTCACAAAGAAAATGTTATAGTGAAAATCCCAATATGAATCAGTTGGAGAAGAAAAACCATAGGATTGATGCTCTCATACCAAATGTAATGATCGAAATTATTTAAATATCCCTTTACTATTAGGCCGACTCTATTAAATATACATATACATTACATGTACATTTAGCCCCATATATGCCCCCCCTTAGGGTCATATAATATACATTTAACCCTATATATGCCCCCATTGGATCATAACATATTTTGTATCTTAGAGTTTGATTATTGGTTTGATGCTAACTATTTGGAGGTTCTTTGAAGATCATGTATTACTCTTGTAACTGTTGATATTATGGTAGCTTCAGGAGGTATGAACCTCTATTGTGACCTTTGACAAGATTAAAATGTTCCAGAAGGAAGAAAAGAAATGAAGGAAACCCTAGACGAGATGTAAACTAAAAATAGATGATTAGAGAGAGAAGTCGGTCTAGGAAAGTCTGCCAGGAATACTATAAATACAGAGCACCAATATCTCATTTGAAACACTCTCAGAATCACAAAAAGCTAGTTTCTGCGCACTGCAGTCTAGCAGTCTTGTGTGCAAGTCCTGGGGAAGGTATTGTGCCAATTTTGGGTGAGACTATCTGATCATCTTGGTTACTTCTTGCTTGGCTATTGGATTACTACCAAGATTCTTTTCTCTATCAAGGTTAATGTGCTCGGAGGGTGGATTCAACCTATGGTTGGGTGACAAGGGTATTGCCAATTGTAAAACGAGCATAATCCTTCATATTCTAATAGGTTATGGGCCCACACCTCCTTCATTCAGTCTAACCACTGAAAGGAAACATAGCCATTAGGATATTGAGCTCGCTGAGGAAATTATGCTAGGGTTACTAGCAGGAGCAGCTTCCAAGACACTGTCGCTAGGGTTACTAGAAGAAGTAGTTGCAGAAACCCTAAATCTCAGATCCGACACCTTGTGATGGAGCATCTCACTCAAGGAGAAGATATTCAGATGTGACCTAGTTCAACACACCTTTTGGCTCTCTCAGAAGACAAAAACGCCAGAGTTGAAGTTTTGGATCAAGGCATGACCAACTACTAGTCAACCGAAGACATGAGTGAAACAATCAGTATTCTACAATACTCACCACTCATCGGAACGATTGAATATGACATGTGGATAATCAATGGTGGAGCTTCTAGGCACATGATGGGAGATCAACTCGGACTCTCAAACCTAAATAAGAAGAAGACATCATACAAGGTAGATCTTGGAGACAAAAGCACTTACCCAGTCAAAGGATTTGGACAAGCCTCCGTCAAGTTGAAATCAAGTAACAATGTTCACTTAAGAAATGTTTTATATGTACCTGGTTTAGAAAAGAATCTTGTATCCATATCTTGCCTAGAAGACAAGGGAAAAAAAATAGCTTTCGTGGATGGAAAAGTGTTATCATGGCATAAATACTCCAGCATAGAGAATGCTAGGGTTATTGGAAGTCTTGAATGAAATCTATATAGACTACTAGAAAAAAATGAAGAAGCTCTCGTACATGACGAAGTCAATCCCAATGAACTTTAACATAGAAGGTACATTCATATTAATTATCAAGCATTACCTTTTCTCAGAAAGATGGTTGAAGGAATACTAGAATTGCAGTCTACACATGAAGGAATCTGCAAAGGTTGCGCTCTTGGAAAAAATATCAAGAAACCATTTCCAAGCAACAACAATAGATCTAAGGAGATCCTAGATATAATACACTCATATTTTTGCAGTCCGATGCAAGTCATATATCTAGGAGGATCTCTTTACTACGTAATCTTCATAGACGATTATTCAAGAAAGACTTGGTTATACTTACTGAAGACAAAGGACGAAGTATTCAACAAGTTTCAATAATTCAAAGCAGAAATAGAAAACCTCACGAACAAGAAGATCAAGACATTAAAAACATATAATTGAGAAGAATACACCTCAAAGGAATTCGTTGCATTCTGCAAATCGACATGGATTAGGAGGGAGCTGATTGTTCCTCATAATCCTTAACAAAATGGTGTAGCAGAAATAAAGAACATATCTATAGAAGAAACCGTAAAAGCACTACTAAATGATCAAGGTCTGTCCTTCATGCAGTAACTCTGTAATCTTGTCAATGGTAGGAGCATCCCAATAATCTCCAACATTGGAAAGCTTCGATGTCTCCTCTGTCCCAATGTTGACTTTTTTAATCTTGATTGGATGACCAATAAATGGTAGCTCAACTACTGGTCCTTCCACATTTCTTTGGCCTTCTGTTTCAGTGATGTTTACCTTCCCGGGATCATCATCGTCATCGACATTGATGTTGTAGAAACTCTGCAATTTCTAGAGAGGCACACTCCATTCATCCTCTTCTTGTTCCATAGGGAGGCTAGATGCTTCCTTGAATACCTTCTTTCTCACAATCTATAATGCTTGGTATACTGAAGGATATTCGCTTTCAAATAAAAAGGTGGTTACAAAGTTCTGAATCATACCTTCCCAATCTGTAGTGACGAGGCGCAACTCTGCTTGAAGGTACTAGTTGATAGGGGTCATCTCCAGTGTGTTAATGAATATGTGCACCCATTTTTCTTGAGGAATGTCACTCCAGGCCTCTTCACAACTTCACACGTGGTCCTTTGGACAACTCTGACCGATATATCTTACTCCGCAACTTACTGCTTGTGCCGAGAATTGTGTTGTCATCAAGGTTCGACATTGGGTCCAGTCTGTGATATTTATTTTATGTGTCCCCCACCATCTTTTTGGTGTGGCTTTTAGAGCCTCGTCCATTGCCAACAATCTCTGTTGTATTGGTACACTTGTTTCAAAATCTGATAAGAAGGCTTCTAAAGGGTTCAAACCAAAAATGTGGGTAAGTTACTCACTGTTGTGTCGATCCAACAAACTTCTCTAGTTAATCTAGCACATCTTCTGGTAGATACTTCATACATCTAGTTCTGCCAGTTCTCTAGTGCTTCTTCTGAATCTGATGAGCACGTGTTGTCACTTCACTAGCTTAGATTCCCATCGGCTGTAGGGTTTATGTAATCTTGCTGTCTGACTGTTAGTTTGTAGATGTTTTCCAATTCATATGCGTGATCGTCTTCTCTGATGGGCTCTGTGTATCGCAGACCTTCATCTGGATCTAAGGGTGCAATGACCCTAAGGCCATCTCTTTCAAATGTCATACATCTTTTCTTCAAATCAACAATAGTGGAATTGTTGAAGGCCCAATCAATTCCTAGTAATGCAGGGTAAGGGAAATTGTCATCAACAATTTCAATTACCTCAAAATATGCAAAGGTTCTAACTCCATCGATGTCCACAGGGACATGCTCCAATCGTTCGAATGGGATGAAAACTTGTCGATTAGCCATCCTAGGTCTGATAGGGGAATAGATCAACCTCATTTTTCCCATTAGTTCCTAAGTTTGCTTCGTCATGAAATTGACCTCCGACCCTAAGTCGAGGACCACATAGTCTATATCATACTCTCCTATTTGAGCATTCAAATGTAATTATTTATTTTTCCTTATCTTCTTACCAATTTGGTGCACTTCCCTATTCAACAAGGGGTCTATCTTCCCTAGCTCATACTGCCTGATTAAGTTTTGTAGTTCTTGCAATACGTTCTCATACTGAATTAACTTAATACAAGTGTATAAAAATTCAATGAGCTTACTAACCTCTTTTCTTCCTTTTGGTGAAGCCAACTGATCAAATTCCCAAGGCATCCCATATTCTCTAATTTTTGGTTGTGTTTTGGAGGAAGAACCTTGATCTGCTTTGAACTTTTTCCTTGCTTCCTCAAAGATTTGTCTTTCTTTCTTCGCATCAAAATTTTGGGTCTTCTCTACAACTTTCCTGATGCCTGAGTCTTCTGTGATATTTCCTTGGGTCACTTTATCCTCTCCTTTGGTAACGCCTCCTCGAGTAATAACAATGACTCTAGGGTCTGCTCCGTGAGGTTCAACATAGATAAATTGCACTTGTGGGTTCTGCTGGGGTCCTCGTCTTTCCTGAAGCTTGGATAACAACACATGGTAGTCCTCAATGACGTGCTCGGAGGAATTGTAATAACTGCAAGTGGTACAAGGGTTCTAACAGTCCCTTGCTATATGTCCTAGCTGCACACAGTTATAACAGATTATTTGTCCTTGGCCTTGACCCATTCCTCCTCCTCCTCCTCTTCTTCTGTATCCACCATGAGGATTGAAGTTTCCTCTTCCTGGGGAGTTATACTGCACATTGTTTCCTTCTTGATGTACTTCGCCTTGGATCTTGTATATGTCTCTTGATATTTGATGCATGAGATCGTAAGCTCTGAAATCTCTATCGTCATGCCCTACTGATTTACAGAATGTGCAATACAAGTTTGTGGGTGTCTGAACGTATTTTTGCATGTAATAGCACTCATCAAGGCGATGTCAATTTATGCATACTTTGCACCAAGGTAAGGTGACTTGCTTCAAGGGGCTCAGAGCTCTAGAAGCCAAGTATTCATTGAATAGAGGGTAGTGTTCCTTGTCATGACCTTTTGATATGCATTTGACACACCAAATGTCTTCTCTTTTGTCTTTTTCCCTTGTCTTTCTTCATGTCTTCGACCTGTAGAGACAAACTAGTTAGTTGGCTAAAGATCTGACTCACACCTGAGTTGGATTCTCCCATAGAGGTTGATTCAAGCTTCATGGCTATCTCTAATGATTCTGCCTACGAAGCAATATTATGTTGCATCAAGGGAACTATGATATGTGGTAAGAGAGCAACGATGAACCATTCTTTGTTCTGTTCATCTGGGATCTTAAAAGTTAGTCTTCCTGTTAGGTAGGGATGATTTTAGGGGATAAATTTCGCTCATGGGCTAATTTTCCATGGTTTTTCCAAAACTGAGATTCGCTGTTTTAAAAATGATTCGCCCAAATTCTATAGGATAAAATTATTTTACCTTAAAAATCGCCAAAAATTTATAAAAACTATATAAAATCCTTAGAAATTTGAATATTTTTACAAAAATATCGCCAATCATTTATAGTTGGCATATG
>ML821765.1:10823-28954 GCA_009831015.1 Picea engelmannii | reverse complement strand
GGGGGGGGGGGTCTAGAATCACGGACGCAGCTTTCCGACGGCCGAGATCTTAGCACCCGGATCAACGGCGCTCGCGCGATCCCATCATGCTCAACTTCTCTGTGTTTAGCCTGCGTGGGCCCCTCTCCCATCATGTCATCTTCCAGATCACTTTTCTCCTACTTCCGTGTGTCATCCATCTGCCTCCCCTCTTTGGTCCGCGTGGTCCTCCTTCCTTCTCATCATCCACTCGTCGCTTGCCATGTGTCCCTCTCCTCTCCACGTCAGCCTCCCAGTGTCCATCACATCTACTCTCCTGCCTCCTCCTCTTATCTCCTTTGGCCATGTGTCTCCCCTATAACCTATTTCGCCTCCCTCTTCGCCTCTTACTCCGCTCCTCGCTGTTCTGGCCCCCATCACTCCGATTTCGTGCCCTACCTTCCGCGGTGGCCTCCACACATATCCTTTGATCCAGTCAGTCATTCCAGGTGGCAGCGCAGGGGGCCCTCCACGTCCCGAACGTGCCGAGTTGGCCGAGCCATCCTCAATCCCGATGAAGCAGTTATGGAAGTGGTTGGTGGTGGTTAGACATCGCCTCCGCCATAATGGGAGAGCACGACAGTGAGTTAAAGGCACGTCGATTCGCCGTTGGAACTATCAAAGAATTAGATTGCGTCTGACATAAGTTGCACGACCCTTCAGAGGTTGACTGTCAGAAATCCATGCAGATGCAAAGCCTTCAATGAAGTGTCTTGATTTTGCTGCTGATTGTTGTTCTGAGTATATGAAGGCGTTTTCACCAATTTTGTATCTATCGATGGTAGAGTTGAGCTCCCGGCTGTAAAGTTTCAACAACCATTCTGGTTTCCTAGTTATGCCTCTGTGTTTGAGATTTCTTGTTTTATAACAAATAGTTCTCCTCTTTCCATCTATGTTTCATCTTATGCCAGAGTGTCCATTATCGAAGGAGTCGCATGGATTGTTGCAGTTATGTCATGATAAAGGATTTGTTGTGACATTATTGTATTCTCTGGTTTTCTGTGTTTGAATATAAAATGATTTTTTGTTCGGATGCGTTCTTCTCTAGTCTGTTACGAACCTGATGTTCATGATAGACCTTTGCACTCTCCTCATGCAAGTCTTCCCCCTACTCACCCTTTATTACAACTCACTGTTTGAAGTTTATCAAGACCTCACTCATCCATGCATGCCCGACCTAGTTTCTGAGTTGAGATGATATTGTTCTGAGTTTCCCTCCATTTGATCACCCCCTTTAAAAAAAATTGTGACATCAAACTGATGGGCGTCGGGCTCTGCTCCTGCAAGCAATCCAGGAGTGACCTCCGGCTCCAACATTTCTGGCGCCGTTGCCAGGGACGAAGTTGAATATTTTCCCCGGGATTGAACGACAACGATCAACTGATTCTGAAGGTGCATCAGAAATCAGAACTTAAATATTGCTACTGTGCACTTGGTGACTCCATTGTGACGACTCCGCTGGGGAGAACCTGCTCTATCAATTGTGGCTTCGAGAGGCAGACATACGAGGTCTAATCCACACTTGCCTTTAGCTACACCCGAAGCTGACTCGGAAGCGGTGCGCAGAAAGGGAAAGAGCTCTGTGAAAGAAGTTTCCATCGCCGAAATAGGTAATGCACCTTCCCCTTCTGTGAGAACTCCATTTTCTTATTCTCACCTTCCTAGTCGTCCTTCCTCTGAGGTTTCCCATTTTCTGAATTTCAGGAGCGTTCCTACTGAGTTTTCTCCTCCTGAGCTGGTATCAGAAAGAGAGATCCTTGTCACTCCCCCCTCCCTGGAAGTTGTGCCTCAACATCGACCTCAAACCTCTGAAGGTTTCAACACCCCTCCTTTTATTGCTATTACTGTACAGAGAGAAGCATCTACACATTCAGGTCCCTTGGCTCTTTCTCTGTTTTCTCAGTTATCTCCTCCAAGAGCCTCTCCTCCGAGTTATCCTTTATCTAATATTCCTATGGCTGGTATTAATCCTCCTATGACCAGGATGGAAGCTATAATAGCCGCTAGGTATTCTCCCCTTGTGTTACCTCAGCCCCTCAATGCCCTCCCAACATATGGTTACCTCAAGCAATTACCCAAATTCACAGGTGAGGGGGACGTAACTGCAGATGAGCACCTAGAAGCCTTTTACAGTTTCACAGATGACAATGTCATCATGCATGTAGACGTATGGATGAGGATTTTTGTCCACAAACTCCAAGGAGAGGCTAGAAAGTGGTTCAAAGCCCTGCCTCCCGGATCTATTGATGGGATCGAAGCACTAGACCATGCCTTTTCAAGGCAGTGGGGGGATAAAAAAGATTTCATGTACTACATGACAAAGTTCAGTTCGTTGAAGAGAAAGGAAGGAGAGTCTGTCTCTGACTTTTCCAAGAGATTTAATAAGATGTACAGCAGGATCCTTGCTGAGATAAAACCCTCCGAATCTTCTGCAAAGATCACTTACTCCAGCGCTTTTGATCCTGATTTCTACCTACTGCTGAGGGAGCGAAGAGCCGCTAAGTTGGCCCACATGAAAGATGCGGCCGTGGAAGTAGAATATAACATATTAGCGGTCAACTGAATCAGGGATACGGGTGATAAAAGTACTCTCAAAAACCATTCCATAGCTCCCTCATCCAGTTCCTCCCCCCTGTTGCGTCAGACAGATGAGACAACTAGAACCTTAAAATCACTTGCTGTAAAGATAGAAAGGTTGGAATTAGAAGGGAAGCCCATGTACAGAAATCCCCAGAACACGGATAATAGAAGTTTCAGATGACCCGCTAACAATATTCCTCAGACTTTCCCTAGGGAACAAAGGGGAAGGGACAGAGAATATCAGAGGATCTAGGCCCCTTTTCAGAACAATTTGTTGGCCGATGAGGAGGAAAGGGAAGCAGATGAGCTTGATCCTGAAATCCACTGCTTAGAAGTCACTCCTCCTTTCCCCCATCTGACTCAATCAGCATATGAGGAGTCTCTCATGAATGGTCAGCTAAATGAATTGAGCAAGGGAGACAAAGCCAGCGGTGATCGAGGCAGGTACAACCTGAGGTCTGACAAAAGGACAACAACACCTGATGTTCCTGAGCAGTTCGCTAGAATAGAAAAGACTGCTAATGAAGTAGCAAAAAGTCATAGAGGTAAGAAGGCTCAACCTCTCTCTCCCATGGTTCATAATCATTCCCCTGAAATAAAAGAAATCCCAAAGCCTATATCTTCTTTCAATTTCGAACATGAGATTCAAAAAATCAGAATTCCTGTGCCACTCACTGAGTTAATTAAACATGGCGAATTCAAGAAATGCTTCTCTGACCTTTTGAAATCTGAAGCATTTGGCCCTTCCAAAGACTTCATAAACCTCCAAGATGAAAATCCAGTAGTTTTCCTAGGCCCCATGGTAGAAGACAAAGATGACTCATCCCCTCCCTTCTACACCTCCCTGAACATACATGATAAGGTACTGCACAACTGTTTGATGGATTCAGGAGCCTCTCACAACCTCATGCCCAAAACCATCATGGAAGAATTAGGGATGGAAGTCACCCAAGCCTATCATGACCTCTATTCTTTTGACTCCAGGAGGGTTCAGTGTTTGGGAGTCATCAAGGACCTGGTAGTCTCCTTGTTTCAGCTGCCCATGAAAAGTATGGTTATGGATATTGTGGTAGCTGATGTGCCTCCCAAGTTTGGCATGATGTTGTCAAGGTATTGGATTAAGAGACTTGGAGGGACATTACATATGGACCTCACATATGACACCATTCCAGTGTTTGGAGGGGAGCATAGGAGACTGTACAGAGAAGCCCAACTGGCCTACATAATCAGTGATGAAGCCAACCCTACCAATCATCCCATCTATGCCTTGGACACTGATTTAGGCTCCAATCTACTGCAGCTCACCCACACCCCTGAGGCTCCTTTGCAGATCAGAAAGCAGCCCATTCTTAATCAAGAGGTGCCCCCCCCAACCACCTCTGTTTGGAAGATGTTCTTTGATGGATCTTCTTCTAGTATGGGTGCAGGCGCCAGGGTGGTATTCATATCCCCTTCTCAAGAAACCATATCCCTGTCATACAGGATGGAATTTGAAGTCACCAACAACGTGGCAGAGTATGAGGCTCTGGTTCTGGGATTAAGAGTTGCAAAGGAGATGGGAATAAGGGAGATGGCTGTGTTTGGGGATGCAGAGTTGATTGTCCAGCAGGTCAAAAACATCTATCAGGCCAAGCATCCTCGTCTAAAGAATTATAGGAACGAGGTATGGGACCTTGTGAATAATTTCTTCCTGGATTTTAACATCTCTTTCATTCCAAGGGAAGAAAATGCCCCAGCCGAATTTTTAGCTTTCACAGCTAGTCTGCTCGAAGTTCCTGCACTGCCCACTGCCAGGTCCGATGTTGAAATAAAATACAGACCCTCTGTACCAGACAATGTCAAGCATTGGAAGGTATTTGAGGATGATCAGGAGATCGAAAAGTTTCTCCAATCCATTGATGACTTCTCTGCGTCACACATAGATGAGGATACTGACGCTGAAGGAGAACCAGACCCTCACCCTGGAGAGTTCTTGAATAAAATTTCTGACTGCCAGATTATACAGCTACCAAGCAACCACATACCGAAAGGACTAATCCCATTAGAAAGGTTGTTTGACGGGAATGATGTGGCAGTGAAGGGTAGAGTTTCAGGTGATGATGCTGACACAGATGAATGAAACATAGGAACACTAGAAGAGCCCAAGTTTGTCAAATTGTCAAGGAGTTTAACTGAGGAGCAGAGGGATAAATATACTGAGTTGCTGAGGGAGTTTGCTGATGTGTTCGCATGGACCTACGAAGACCTCAAGACGTATGACACATCAGTTATTGAGCACAAGATCCCACTGAAAGAGGAGGCTAAGACATTTAAGCAGAAGCTGAGGCAGATAAATCCCATGTTGCTATCTATCATGGAGAGGGAAGTGAAGAAGCTGCTGGATGCCTAGATCATTGTCCCCTTGAGATATTCTGACTGGGTGGCCAATTTGGTCCCAGTAAGAAAGAAAAGTGGTGAAATCAGACTCTGTGTTGATTTCAGAAACCTGAACAGGAGCTCAAGGAAAGATAATTATCCCCTACCCAACATGGAGCACATATTGCAGAAGGTCACCGGTGCTTCCAGAATATCCATGATTGATGGTTTCTCTGGCTACAATCAGATATCAGTCATGCCGGAGGACAGGGAAAAAACAACCTTCACCACTCCCTGGGGCACATTCATGTATGCCAAAATGCCTTTCGGGMTGATGAATGCAGGAGCAACATTTCAGCGGGCCATGGACATAGCCTTCATCGGGGATAAGGACCAGTTTGTGGTGATATATCTGGATGACATCACAGTCTTCTCCAAGATAGACAAAGAGCACTGCTGCCACTTGAAGAAGGTTTTCCTGAAATGTCGGAGGTTTGGTCTATCCTTGAACCCCAAGAAATCATTATTTTCTATGAAAGAGGGAAAACTATTAGGCCATATAGTGTCAGCAGAGGGGGTGAGAATCGATCCTGACAGGGTAGAAGCAATTCAGGCCCTGTCACTTCCCAGATCTAAGAAAGAGGTTCAGACATTTTTGGGAAGGATTAATTTCCCGAGGAGGTTTGTTTCAAATTTTGCTGAGTTGGTGAAACATATTACAACCATGCTTAGGAAGGGGAATGAAGTGAAATGGACTGCTGAACCCAGAGAATCTTTTGTCCAAATAAAGAAGGCGTTGACTGAAGTACCGGTGATAATCAGTCCCGATTGTTCCAAAGATTTTCTGATATTTTCTTTTGCTTCTTGTGATACAGTATCAACAGTCTTACTGCAGAAAAACGATCAAGGGCAAGAAAATCCTATTGCCTTCTTTAGCAAGGCACTGAGAGACGCAGAGCTCCGATACGAGATCATGGAGAAGCAGGATTATGCCTTAGTGAAAGCTCTCAAAGATTTCAGAGTCTATGTATTGCATTCAAAGATCATTGCATATGCCCCTTCAACCTCTGTGAAGGACATTCTCATACAGCCTGACATAGACGGGAGGAGAGGTAAATGGATCGCCAAGATCCTAGAATTTGGTCTGGAGATTAAGCCCACCAAGATAGTAAAGGGGCATGGTTTAGCCAAGTTGCTGGCTGAATCCAATTGCAGAGCCTTGGGAATCAATTTCATCAACGAGCAAGCTGAGTCCTCCAACAGGAGTTCCCAAAGAGTTTTTCCACTAGCAACGTGCGCCTGGTACAAGGATATCTTGTACTTTCTACAAGAATTGAGGCCTCCTGATGGGATGGAAAAAAGCAAGGCAAGAGCTCTAAATCTCAAAGCTGTCAGGTATTGCCTCATTGACCAAACCTTGTATTGGAAAGACCCTCTGGGGGTATTACTAAGGTGTCTGGACCCGCAACAGGCACAGAAGGTTATGATCGATTTCCATAGTGGTCTCTGTGGAGGCCATCATTTTTGGAAGACCACAACTCACAATATCCTCCGAGCTGGGTATTACTAGCCCACCTTATTTCCTGATGTCTACAAGGAGATCAGAGCTTGCATCAAATGCCATAAATTCTCAGGAAAGCAGCAGCTCAGGTCCCTGCCATTAAAGCCTGCAGTGGTTTCAACACCCTTTCAGCAGTGGGGGTTGGAATTTATCGGGGAAATTCATCCTCCCTCAAGTGGCCGGCACAGATGGATTCTGACTACAACCGACTACTTCACCAAATGAATAGAAGATGTCCCTACCAGAAGCACTTCTCACAAAGTGATTATCAGCTTCCTGGAAGACATTATATCCATATTTGGTTTCCCCAACAGAATTGTCACTGATAATGCCTCTCCCTTTCGGTCTGAGCCTCTGGTCAAATTTTGTGAACAGTTCCAGATTGCACTAATTCACTCCACTCCCTACTATCCTCAAGGAAACGGACTGGCAGAGTCCTCCAATAAAATCCTAATCAAGCTTATCAAAAAGCTACTGGAGGACAATAAAAGGGACTGGGACTCCAAGCTGAAATTTGCTCTTTGGGTTGATCGGGTGACAACAAAGAAATCCCTGGGCATCTCTCCCTTCCAACTTGTTTATGGAATAGAGGCTATTTTCCCTACTCAACTCGCCTTATATGTGGCAAAGTTCCTCTAGGACCTTGAAGGAGAACCTAACCATGTGCTCAGAAGGATTCATCATATGGTGGAAGTATAGCAGATCAGAGAACAGGTCATGGACAGAGCCTACAATCATCAACAGAAGATCAAGCAGGCTTTTGATAGGAAGAGAAAAAAGAAGGGATTCGAGCAGGATGATCTGGTGCTCAAATGGGATGCACCTCGGCAGGAAAAGGGAAAACACAGTAAATTTGATGCCCTCTAGTTCGGGCCTTTCAAGATCCTTGAAGTATTTTCAAACAACACTTACAGGCTGCAGGATCTGGAAGGAAAAGAAGTTTTTAGCAGCCCAGTCAATGGGCATTTCTTAAAAAAATGTTTCCTGTGAGCCGCAGTTGGCTCTTTTTGTTTTGTTTTGTAAATACCGTTTCTGTTTTTTATTTTTTCGGACTAATAAATGACTCCATAGCCCAACAACAAAGGCACTGAATCTGCAAAAGAGTTCTTAGAGCATCACAGGGACGACTCTATCCCCCATGGAGCCAAATGTTAGCGATATTTCTTGTAAAGGGGATAGAATGTAAAAGAGTGGGTCAAAAACTCACTTGTCCTAAGTTTTGGGTGATTATGCGCCCATGGTAAGTAACGAGCAAGTCCGAGCGACAACGATTCACGTGCCCGGATCAACGACGCATATGGAATTTCGGACCCCCCCTGCCTTTCTACCTTTAAGAGGGGGGGGGGGGGTCCGGAATCGCGGGCGCATCTCTCCAACGATCCAGATTAGCGCACCTAGATCAACGACAATAAAGGCAATTCCGGGCCCCCCTACCTTTCTACCTTTAAGCGGAGGGGGGGGGGTCCGGAATCGTGGACGCAGCTTTCCGACGACCGAGATCTTAGCACCTGGATCAACGGCGCTCGCGCGATCCCGTCATGCTCAGCTTCTCTGTGTTTAGCCTGCGTGGGCCCCTCTCCCGTCATGTCATCTTCCAAATCACCTTTCTCCTACTGCCATATGTCATCCATCCACCTCCCCTCTTTGGTCCACGTGGTCCTCCTTCCTTCTCATCATCCACTCGTCGCTTGCCATGTGTCCCGCTCCTCTCCACGTCAGCCTCCCAGTGTCCATCACATATACTCTCCTGCCTCCTCTGCTTATCACCTTTGGCCATGTGTCTCCCCTATAACCTCTCTCACCTCCCTCTTCACCTCTTACTCCGCTCCCCGCTGTTCTGGCCCCCATCACTCCGATTCTGTGCCCTACCTTTCGTGCTAGCCTCCACGCATATCCTTTGAGCCAGTCAGTCATTCCAGGTGGCAGCGCGGGGGGCCCTCCACGTCCCGAAGGTGCCAAGTTGTCCAGGCCATCCTCAATCCCGATGAAGCAGTTATGGAAGCGGTTGGTGGTGGTTAGACATCGCCTCCGCCATAATGGGAGAGCACGACAGTGAGTTAAAGGCACGTCGATTCGCCGTTGGAACTGTCAAAGAATTAGATTGCGTCTGACATAAGTTGCATGACCCTTCAGAGGTTGACTGTCAGAAAGCCATCCATACGCAAAGCCTTCAATGTAGTGTCTTGATTTCGCTGCTGATTGTTGTTCTGAGTATATGAAGGCGTTTTCGCCAATTTTGTATCTATCGATGGTAGAGCTGAGCTCCCGACTGTAAAGTTTCAACAACCATTCTGGTTTCCTGGTTATGCCTCTGTGTTTGAGATTTCTTGTTTTATAACAAACAATTCTCCTCTTTCCATCTATGTTTCTCTTATACTAGAGTGTCCATTATCAAAGGATTCACGTGGATTGTTGCAGTTATGTCATGATAAAGGATTTGTTGTGACATTATTGTATTCTCTGGTTTTCTGTGTTTGAATATAAAAGGATTTTGTGTTCGGATGCTTTCTTCTCCAGTCTGTTACGAACCTGATGTTCATGATAGACCTTCGCACTCTCCTCATGCAAGTCTTCCCCCTACTCACCCTTTATTACAACTCACTGTTTGAATTTTATCAATACCTCACTCGTCCATGCATGCCCGACCTAGTTTCTGAGTTGAGACGATATTGTTTCGAGTTTCCCTCCATTTGATCACCCCCTTTAAAACAAATTGTGACATTAAACTGATGTGCGTCGGGCTCTTCTCCTGCAAGCAATCCAGGAGTGACCTCCAGCTCCAACAGTTTCTGATTTTTGAACATGGACCATTTCCCACCCTGGGCCATTCTTCCGACACTAAACAAAGTGTAACCTAGAGAGAATGAGTCTGCCCTCAAGAAATGCTTGGACCATTCCTTACCCTATGCCATTCCTCCGACACTAAACAAAGTGTAACCTAGAGGGAATGAGTCTGCCCCAAGGAATGACTGTCATGGACTATTCCCCACCCTGGGCCATTCTTCTGAAACTAAAAAAAGTGTAACCTGGAGAGAATAAGTCTGCCCTCGAGGAATAACTGTCCCTGATTGCTGAGCCTGGAATACTCCCCACCCAGGGCCATTCCTCCGACACCAAACAAGGTGTAGCCTGGAGAGAATGAGTCTTCCCTCGAGGAGTAACTGTCCGAACCATTCCCCACCCTGGGCCATTCTTCCGACACTAAACAAAGTGTAACCTGGAGAGAATGAGTCTACCCTCAAGGAATGTCTGTCCTGCATCAATCTCCAAAATGGACGATTCTTTGAAACTGCTCACAACTGTGAGCTTCGAAAGAATGACTGCCCGACGAGGCGAACCATTCTACTTGACCACTACACAGAGTGACTTCCAAGAAGAATGATTGTCCTAGACCACTCCCCATAATGAGAAGTCATTGTCTATGATACATTAGCAATCAGTCTACCTCCCATGTTAACTACAATGGGAAGACACTGTCCATCATAAATCTCAATGCACTTTCCGAACAGGAAAACATCTGTCCAATATGGACTTTTACAAAGATAAATGCTCCCTCCTAACTGGAGAGTTATTTCAAAAACAAAAATAAATGTTTGCATACCTTATTCTAGCTTGGAGAGTCTTCCCTTCCGGTTAATAGAGTTATTTCCACGGGCTCTAGCTTGAGTATGCAAGTTATTTCATCTTAAATATGGGCTTTACCAAAATGTATGCTTATCTACTCATCTGTGGAGATATGTATTGGAGAATCACTTTCTCCTTTCTGGACTTCATCGTGGATAATGTAATTCTTGTACTGTAGTCTGGAACACTGTGAAGGATTCTTGTAGATGTGAACAATAGAGTATATCATAGTTGGAGGACTGGAACATATCCATGTGGCACTTCTTCTGTCATCACGAGATCTGATCTTCTGAATAGTCATCTTGATGTTATAGGAAATCTTCACCACGCTTATGCTGTGCACTGGAGGTTCTCCACCAAGTTGTCTTCTTATTATCTGCATACAGGAGTATCTTTTTTGTATGCCTCAACGTCTTGAGATTTCTCTGCATGCGCTCTTTACTCAATTTCTTCTAGAGAACATTCTTTGCATTCATCTGATGTAGAATTCTGACTTATGGATTTTGCGGATAATATAATGATTTATATAGAGATAAGTCTGGTGTATTGGAACAATCAATCATCATAGTCTCCTCCCTCCATCTGAGAGAACCTCTAGTTCTGGATCTCACAATGCTTTCATTCATAAGTCTTCCGTACACTGTTCTTCATCACAACTTTCAGTTCTTCTACTTGATTACTTTTAGTGAGTTCATATTAGGTTGGTAATCTTGTGATTCTTTGATGCTATGACTGGTTGTTCTGGTTCTTCTTTCTTGGAATCTTCATGTTATTCTTTAGCTCTTGGGTCCATGGAGTTTCTTATAGATTCCATGCCTTAGAGATTCCACTTCTACCTTTCATCATAGGATCACGGATTTGGATGGACAACCAGGAATGATTTAAGGCTTCTCTTTGAAGAGGGCTTCTTCTGCGGTTGAGCTGAACACGTACTGTCTTTCATGGCTACTACCATGGATATAAACATTTCATCATTTTCAATGGATCATAGGATTAGCTCCCTCCTAATCCTTGCTTCATGTAAGAGTGCATATAATCTGCTCCCTTTGTCTGACTGAGTCCATGCTTCCGTCTCCGTCCTTATTGTCTTCTACAATATATAATAGAGTCCACACTTCCATCTGCAACCTTATTGTCTTTTGCAATATATAATTGGCTTTCTTGTCTTAACAGAGTCCATGTTTCCATCTTGGTTTTCATCATAAGTCTTTCCCCTATTTCTCTTGATGTCTGACTTCTAAGTCTCATGATTTCTATTTCATCCCTTCAAGTGTATTATCTAATGATATTCATTCTTATCTTGTTGTTCTTTCATAGGTATAGTTCTTCTTGGAACACATTATCTTCCAAGAGATAGATATACAAGATATGTACAAGGACGATGCAAGCAAGATATGTACAAGAAAATAAGAAGAGTATTGTTACCTTTTAGTAGAAGAAATCTCTTCCATCCTGCTTAGTCTTCTTTGTCGGTTCCTTTTCTTCGACAATCGATGCTTCATGTTTCTTCTTGAGCACAACAAGTCCAAAGTTCTTCAAATGTTAGGTACTCCTTCCTTGTATTCATGCTTGCGACAAATGCATCCCATGTCTTGGGAAGACCATTAAGTATTATGTTCACCAATTCCTTTTCTAAAGTGATCTCTTCAATAGCTTGTAGTTGATCTCTTTGCTGGGAGATCCTTACAAAGTATGATGTTATGCTATCGTCATCATTCATCTTCATGTCACGAAGCTCATTCTTCATACTCATAACTTGTCCAATGTTTCTAACTGAGAAGAGATTTGTTAGGGCATCATACATCTTCTTTGATGAGTCAAGATGGGAGATGTAGGGTATCAGGTGGTCTTTTATGGAATCCACTATGATAATCATGGCATTGATGTCAACGTCTTTGAACTTCTCCATAGCTGCAACGTTTTGTGGTTCCTTCTCTTCTCCTTCTGTAAACTCTGGCTTCATGATCTTTCCTTTCACAATGTCCAACACTTTATTCTTAGTAAGGATGAGGTCAATCCTTGTCTTCCATGCTCTGAAGTTAGAAGCTCCATATAACTTGTTCTCAGACTTCATAGAGTTTGTCATGGCTTGCTTGACTTGGTCAAACCCTAGATTTGACCAGAAATCCAAACTTCATGTCTTGGCCTTCTGAGTGTACCAGGAGATGAGCTGGGCTAGGGTGCACTGATATATCCAGAGATTAGGTAAATATCGTCACTTAAGGTGCCTTGATAAGAGGTTTAGGTTTTCTGCAACTACTTCTGCTAGTAACCCTAGCTGCAGTGTTTCTGGAAACTGCTCCTGCTAGTAACCCTAGCGACAGTTCCTCAACGAGCTTAATATCTAGCGGCTATGTTTCCTTCTAGCGTTTTAGGCTAAATGAAGGGGTGTGGGACCATAACCTGTTAGAATATAGAAGATGGTGTGCTCATTTTACCATTGACGATACCCTCGTCACCCAACCACAGGCCGAAGCCTCCCTCCGAGCACCTTAACCTTGACCTGAGAATTCCTCTGGAAGCAAACCCTAGGCTAGATAGCCAAACAAAGAGCAACACATCTCTCCCCAAGGATAGCGCAACACAAAAGACTGATCAGATGTTCCAAACCCTAGCCAAGATATATCCAAGCCAATACTGAGACTAGCTACTGCTGCAGCTGCACCTACAACCCTCCTCCAAACCTGCGCACCAACTGCAACTGCAGTGCGCACCAACTGGGAAAACTGCAGTCCTGAGATTGTGACAAATGAGAACTGGCGCCCTGTATTTATAGTAATCCTGCCAGTTTGCTGGGGCTGACTTCTCCTTCTGGGTATGTGTCTGTTCAATATATTATTATTAATTCTATCTGACTTCTTCTCTTGGAGGCTAATAGCCTAATATAAATTATCTTCTTGAGCCGACAAGGCTTCTAGGGTTATTATCCAATTCATTAGGGTTTCTCTTTCTTCCTAGAGTCTTCTATTCTCGCCAGGTTCACACATGGGGGTAAATACCTCCCCCAGCTAGCATAATATTAATACACAATCCCTCCACATCACATGAACTGCTCCACTAGGGGAAAACACTTTCGAAGAAACCAAAAGCTAACATTCCCTCTTTGAGAGGAAAGTGTTTTCTCCAACACTAGTCTTGTCCCTTTCTACCTCAATTGTACTTGTAACCTACAAATCCAAGTCTACTGCAATCTCGAAATCAATATTCATTGATCGCGCACAAGGTTCTATAAATTCCTCCTCAACATCACTCTCCTCCATCATGGAATCACTTCACCTCCATGTGGACATTCAAGGGCCATTCAAGGAGATGATAGAAATTTCAACACCTCCAACATCGAGGACACCATTTCTATTGAATGGGGATGACATGTTAAGGCCCTACTTTGTCCTTCTTACTTTGGATTACTTAGGAGTTAGTAATTAATGTACGATACCATATTCTTTGAATAAGGCCTGCTAGGTAGTTGGTTGTTAGTTACTCAATGTAAAAGGGTCTTATTTATTAAATAATTCCCATTAAGTGATTTGTATTTATTATGAATGAAAGGGTAACATATCTTTGTCCCTCTTATTTAATTTTCTACTATTTATATTTCTGGAGTAATTTCTCAATAATCATTGTTTCTACTAGTCAAGTGCATTACATTATTACCTCCATCACGCTTATACTCCTCCAAGTGACATTTTAGCCTCTTGTGAAATAATGCTCCTATGTAAGGGATAATTTATTGCATATGAAACTAGGGATACTTTAATAGCTTGCAAGATGCATCTAATTGTTGTAATATCACACATCACATAAATTTTTCTTTCTAGAGATCATCAAAATCATTTCCATACAAAAACAAAATTTAGTGTATATTTAGTATTTTAGGTTTTATTGCATAGAGTGGTTGTGTGAGTGATATTTGAGTCTGGAAACTCTCCCATATTATCAAGGCATGCGAACAATCTATCCATGTTAAATTTCGGTGCATACAAAAAAAAATTGAAAAAAATTCAACATTGGCCCCATTCACAAGTCATTGTTGTTCATTATGTACTCTAGCCCTAGTACATTGTCTTTTAATATCTGTTTCCTTTAAATTTTGATCGGTAAAAATAAAATGAAATGAGGATGACATGGGTCGATAAATAGAGTGGGTGGGTGAGTAATATTTGAGTCTGGGAACCATTCCATATCATCAAGGCACGTGAACAGTCTATCCATGTCAAATTTCATTGCATACAGAGACACTTTGAAACAATTTCAACATTGGCCCCATTCACGAGTTATTGTTTTCCATCATGTACTCTATCCCTAGTATAATGCCTTTTAGTTGTTTCCTTCAAAATACAATCGAGACGCACATCCTCACATCTATTACTATAAGGGAATGCAATAACGTCGATAAAGAAGTACTTGATTAACTGCAGAAGCTTCAATGTCAGTTATTTCTTGTCTTTGATTTTTGATCTCATCTAAGTACTATTTTGCTCTATAAAGAATATTAATACAAAATCATTATTTAAATACGAAATCTCATCTATTTCCTTCTTCTCGGCACGACCAAAATAATGGGCCTAATTGGCATGATTTTGGTTTTGAATGGCACAAACAATGAATATAAATAGTGGGTGTGTAAGTGATCTTTGAGTCTCAAAACCCTCCCATATCGTCAAGGCATAAAAACAGTCTATCCATGTCAAATTTCGGTGCATAAATAACCATTTTGAAAAAAAATCAACGTTGGCCCCATTCACAGGTCACTGTTTCCCATCATGTACTCTAACCCTCGTACAATGTATTTTAATAGTTGTTTCCTTTAAAATTCGGGTGAGAAAAATAAAACGAAATGAGGATGAGATGGGTTGATATATAGAGTGGGTGTGTGAGTGATATTTTAGTCTGGAAACCCTCCCATATCTTCAAGGCATACAAAAAGTCTATCCATGTCAAATTTTGGTGCATACAAAAACATTTTGAAAAAAATTCAGCATTGGCCCCATTCACAGGTCACTGTTGCGCATCATGTACTCTAGCCCTAGTACAATGTCTTTTAATATCAGTTTCCTTTAAAATTCGACCGAGAAAATTAAAAATAAATGAGGACGAGATGGGTCGATATATAGAGTGGGTGTGTGAGTAATATTTGAGTCTAGAAACCCTTCCATATCATCAAGTCATGCAAACAATCTATCCATGTCAAATTTCAGTGCATACATAAACATTTTGAAATAATTTCAACATTGGCCCCATTCATAGGTTACCGTTACCCATCATRTACTCTATCCCTAGTACAATGTATTTTAGATATTTCCTTTAAAATATGATCGAGACACACGTCCCCGCATCTAGTACAATACCTTAGCTATCATCAAGACCTATTTCCCTGGTACACACGAACTTAAGGTTCTTAGGTCAAAAKACCTTAGCTATCATCAAAGAATGAAAACAAGAGCCCTATAATATTGTTGAAGATTCTGAAGCTGATCAAGAGCTTTGAACAAGTCCTCAAACCAACATAAAAAAAAAATGGACTTTAAGAGGGATATAGGAATCATGATTAGGTTTTGTACATTGAAAATGGGTGTACAAGCATAAACATTGCAAGTTGGAAACAATGGCCCAAAGCCCTAACTAAACCTTCTCGTTCTCATGAACCACCATCTAAAAACACCTAAAAACCATGACACGAGTCCTCTCTAGGGAGTCTTTGGCATCCAATTAGTTGAATATGGGTGACATTATGAGGTCTTCTTGATCATCATGGATGGGTCTTAGGTTCATGACTATAGTCCACTTGTATGCCAAAGGTCCAATTTAAAGGGTCTATGTTGTGGTTTAAGGCCTTGATTGTGGAACATTAGATCAATAATATTAATCTAGGGAATAATTCCCTAGATTTCTCCCCTGAACCATGGTATGAGACTCACATGTCATGTAAAAAACCTTCTAATGGAACCCATATCCCACTCTAAGGATATTGACCTCCTATAGAGGGCATATTTTGTGGTTATTTTGTAGCCTTGTGCATGGCCATTGGTCCCTAGAATATGACATCTAGGTCCTAAATTATTTATATAGAACCACCAAAAAATTCATAAGAGTCATGTGCAACCATTGAAACAATAAACACAACCATATCATGTGAAACCATGAACCTAAGACCCATCATGTGCAACCATTTAAACAATAAACACAACCATATCCATGGATTCTCGAGGTATTTTTTAAATGGGCAATTGGAAATGTTGAAGTAATTTAAGGAAGGTTTACATACTAATTAAAATTATTTTATTTAATAATCAGTTCATTATCTTGATGATGACCTTCTATCATTATTTTCTAATTGGAAATATGCTTATATGTTTTGAAAAGAGAGGGAGTAAATCCTCATAGATTCAAGGACACGAAACATATATAATGTTTTAGAAAGTATAATTGATATAGATATATGAAGAAAAAACCTAAGAGTAAGTGTTTGTAATAAATAATGAAGGATACAAGGAATGTTTACCATAGCCTTTCTTTTAAGCATCTATAACATCATGGTATGACATCACGATGACCACTTTGATGTCATATCCTTATCAGAATCAGATATGTTAGTTTCATGAAGTCACTTCATTCCCCCTAGAGGGGCATTAGGTACAATTTTCATATTTGAGAAGGAAAACCCAATATCAATGGCCTCTACTAGTCTATCCTTCGAGGAAGGACAAGGTTCCCCAATCAACTCTTCTAGGAATACTATATCAAATTTTGTTTAAGTCAACGGTTGTTGATTTTCCTTAGCAAGAGAAACTTCATCATCTCACATTGGTTGCTTAGGAAAATTCCATTTTTTTTATTTGGATTTGGTCCCTTTTTCCTTTGAAGGATGAGCTCATGCATGGGTATAAATATCGTGTAAATGTCATGTATGTACACAATCTCGTTCTAAATCTCTAAAATTTATTTTATGTAACTTCCCAATGTATTCTCAATATCCTCAAAAATTGATATATACCAAGAATGAAATGGAAAATTTGGGAGGTGTACCCAAAGTGTCATTCTAGTAATTGACATAGAGTTAGGATCAAAATTTGGAAATCAAGGAGATCTAAAAAGCCCCACTCTTCCCCAAAACCAAGGACCCTACTCTAAAACTTTCTTATAAGCAGCATGATCGAAAATATGAATTAAAAAAATACCTTTGGAGCAGAGAGGAATCTCATAATTATTTTTCCATGTTGAGTGGATCCATTGGCACAACGCTGATGAAGGAGTCCAATAACCATTAAACCATTAAATATTCTCCTTAAAGGACATGTGTTTTGAAGTTGAAAGCACCTCATGTTATAACATTATTTGGTTACCAGTGACCATGGATTCATTGTTGCCCAAGATATTAGCCATTGAATATCTTTGATCCACATGAAACATATGTTAAATTCTTTTTTTTCCTCATACCGACATTCTTCCTTTGAGAAATGCACTGGTACCCATGTGTTTCCTTTAAGAAAGGCAGGGTGTCTTCCAAAAATTGTAAAAAGTAAAAAATGAGCATTAATTATGCACTCCTAAGCGATGTTTATGAGATCCGTGCAACTGTACAACCCTAATTATTATTGCCAAAAAACTTAACCAATTTGTGATAGTATAAATTGGGTTCAAATGTTGGAGAAAGGAAACCAACCATTCTAGTACGCTTATGCTAGAGCATTATCTTGAGAATTTAGCCTTGGATTTTTATGACTAGTTCCTTTTGTAGAACCCTTGTTTTTTGGATTGAATCGCTTGCTTAGACTCTAGGATCTAAATCCTTGTTGATTTTTGAATGAACATATGGCATGGAGTTTGAAGAGGAGTTGAAGTCTATATGTAGTCCAAGTAGGAGGAACCTGAACTCTACTGACAAAGATTATTTACATTCATCTCTCTTGCGACGATATCAAATGATGATTGGATTCATTTCATATTTGGTTTATCAAATTGAAATTACAATTTGATACTTTGAAAGCTAGTT